>WEKY01016549.1:15429-75205 GCA_013390045.1 Picathartes gymnocephalus | reverse complement strand
TGTTCTGTACTCAAGCAAGTCATACACGAAGCTTCAACATGTGCCCTGTGGGTAGGAACCAGTCACAGTAACTCAGCAGTGAAATACTTGGAGGGTCGTGTCGTCCACTTGGTTCATCTTTAACAGCAGGAAGTGAGGGGCAAATGAGGGTCATTTTTTAAAGCTTTGAGGCAGCTCTAGCATGACTAATTTCAGCTGTGATTCACCTCTCTGATTCTACTTGGACTGCTTGCCTGAAATTACACATTTCATGAACTTCTTACTACCTTAAATAGAGATTTTCCAAAGTATCTTTTTTTCAGCACTTTCTTGCGCTCAACCAGTTGTTCAGACCTCACATGAGGTAAAAAGGTCCTAATCCTAGATAAAGAATAAGTAGTAGTGTGAGATAGAATGAGTAGTCTGAGGGAACATTAAGTGTATTTGCCAAGTTACTGTTCATGACAGTTGAGAAGTCGTGGCAGTCAGAAGAAATCCCAGGTGACTGGAAAAAGGGAAACATTGAACCCATCTTTAAAAAGGATAGAAAGGTGGACCCTGGGTACTACTGACCTGTTAGCATCACCTCTGTGCCTGGGGAAGGTCATGGAACAGATCTTCCTGATGCTCTGCTAAGGCACATCAAGGGCAGGGCGGTGATTTGGGACAGCCAGCAGAGCAGTACCAAGGGCAAGTCCTGCCTGATCAGCCTATGGCCTTCTATGATGGAGTGACTGCATCCGTGCACAAGGAAAGGGCTACACATGTCATTTATCTGGATCGACAGAGCCTTTGATACGGTCCCCCTCAACATCCTTCTCTCTAAATTGGAGAGAGATGGATTTGATGGGTGGACTCTTAGGAGGATAAGAAATTGATGGAACAGTTGCATCCAGAGGGTCATGGTCAATGGCTCAGAGTCCTAATGGACCTCAGTGAAAAGTGGTGTCCCTCAGGGATCTGGGACCAATTTTATTTAGCATTTTCATTAATGATATAGATGAAGGAATTGAATACTGCCTCAGCAGATTTGTAGATGACACCAAAGAGAGGAGAGACACACCTGAAGAACAAGATGCCATCCAGAGAGACCTGGACAACCTCAAGAAGTGAGTGCATAGGAAGCTCATGAGGTTTAACAAGACCAAGTGCAAGGTGCTGCACCTGGGTCAGGGCAACCCCCAGTATCAACACAGACTGAGGATGAACAGATCAGAGCAGCCCTGCTGAGAAGGAATGGGGGTGCTGGTGGATGAGAGGCTGGACAAGAACACTTGGAGCCCAAAGAGCCAAGCATGTCCTGGGCTGCATCCACAGCAGGGACAGCAGGGTGAGGGAGGGGATTCTGCCCCTCCACTTCCCTCTGTTGAGACCGACACGGAGTGCTGCATCCAGATCTGCACAGCACAGGTGTCTTCAGCACAGGTCCTTATCCAGGTCCTCAGCAAAGGAAGGACATGGACCTGTTGGAGTGAGTCCAGAGGAGGGTCTCCAAGATGACCATAGGGATGGGGCACCTCTCCTGTGAGGAAAGGCTGACAGAATTTTTTTTCCTGTCTGGAAAAGAGGGGGCTCCAGGGTGACCTAATTGCTGCCTTGCAGTATGTGGAGGGAGCCTAAAAGAAAGATGGTGAGAGACATTTCACAAGGACATTTAGTGATAGGACAAGGGGGAATGGCTTCAAACTAAAAGATTTAGATTAGATGTTAGAAGGAAGTTCTTTACTGTGAGAGTGATGAGGCCCTGGAACAGGTTGCCCAGATAAGCAGTAGATGCCCCATCCCTAAAAGTGTTCAATGCCAAGCTGGATGGGGCTTTGAGCAACCTGGTCTGGTGGAAGGTGTTCCTGCCCATGGGTTGGAAAAAGATGATCTTTAAGGTCCCTTCCGCCCCAAACCATTCTATGATTCTATGATACTGACGAACTGTGCTAATTATCCTACCTGCCTCCCTTGCCCTTCATCTCAAGTTGTCCTTTATATGTGCCGGCATCAACTAAGAAGTCCAAAGTCATAAAAACCTGAAATAAAAAGGTATGGAAACAAAACATGGAATTCCCAGAATACCAAAATTTAGAGCAAATGGAATGATTTACCCAAGACTGCAAATAATTGCATGTCCATGAGGAAAAATTTGGCATTGATGACTAATTAGTCTTTTGTTTATGTGGATTCTGAAAAACATGTTGCCGACTTCCTTCTTTGACAATAGGTTTATAAGAGAAGTCATCTGATAATGACAGAAGTAAAGTTATTTGTAATTTACAGAACACTTTTACAGTTCCCTTCCACTGAAACAGATATACAGAGTAATAATTATAGTACTCAGAGGTTCACTTCAGAAAAATCCACTTGGAAGTTACAAACACTGAATGGATTGTGCATAGATGTGAATTACTTTAGTTTAGAAGTTCAATTTGACTCCTCTTTTTCACAAAACAAAGTGTCATATCTGTTTTACCCCAATTCATCATAATTTCTGAAACATTGCTAGCAATAATTCACAAGTCGCTGTAACTAAATCCTCTGGAGTGCGCGTAGCTTTTTAAAATATCTGTTAGCCTTTGCTGATCTATTTTCCTCTATGCCCCCATCCTACAGTTAAAAATATTTTTGTTAGATGCTGGCTAACAATTCTGGTTCTAAAGATTGGGAAAAAAACCAACATCAAATATTTCAGCTATCTTTATATAAACATAAAAATACTTATATACCATATAAACATACGTTACATAAATGATGTATCATAAAAATACATATATATTTGTGTTTGTGCCTCTTATGTACTTGTCTTTTTTTCCTTTACTTATCTTGTGTTAATAGAAACATCTTTCGTTGCCTTTAATGGCTCTTTATACTTGATACCCTTCTAGAATCAGAATGGTCTGGTTTGGAAGGGACATTTAAAGGCCATCTAGTCCAACTCTCCTGCAATGAGCAGGGGCATCTTCAACTAGACCAGGTTGCTCAGAGCCGCATCAAACCTGACCCTAAATTTTCCTAGGGATGGGGAATCTATCGCCTCTCTGGGCAACCTGGGCTAGTGTTTCATCACCCGCATCATAAAAAATTTCATCCTTGTATGTGTTCTGACTCTATCCCCTTTTAGTTTAAAACCATTGCCCCTTGTCCTGTTGCAACAAGTCCTATTAAAAAGTCTGTCCCCATGTTTCTTGTAAGTCCCCTTTAGGTACTGAAAGGTTGCAACAAGGTCTTCCCAGAGCTTTCTCTTCTCCAGGCTGAACAACTCCAACTTTCTCATCCGCTTCTCATAGGAGAGGTGCTCCACTCCTCTTGTCATTTCTGTGACCCTTCTCTGGACCTGCTCCAACAGGTCCATCTTTTACATCATAATTCTTCCGATTGAACCCAAACATCATTGTGCCATTTCTTCATACTCAGTAGTGCACCCAAATTTCTACTTTCTTTTTATTTTTTTTTCTCAAATTTATTCTAAGGATATTGTCCCTTTCCTGCCCATTTTATGTTGTTTGACTAGTCCCTAGTCTCTTCTGCTGGTCATGGTTTCCCTGCCTTCTTATCTGACCTTATTCTTCCAGGCTTTGTGAAACAGGATCAAACAAGCTGACAAACCTGCAAGTGCTAAAGGAAGCTTAGCGTGTGAATTTAAGGGCTGGTGTTTGTGTAGATAATGACCTGAACCAAATCCTAAACTGAAACCACCCTGGGTTTCTGATTCCAAGATATGCAGAACAGTTCAAGTCCTGCAATGACAGCCAAGTGACTCAGGTATGTATGACAGGTGCAAGGACAGATTAAATAGCAAGAGACCATGCAGAAACACAGCCATGTTACACTCCCTGTTAATGGAAGTGAGTGCTTTGTGGATGAGACAAGCTGGGTGCACAACAGTTGCAAATTCCACCAAGGAAGTCCTTTGGTGCAGTCCCATTTGTCTCTGCCAAAAAAATATGCAGGTCTAGTTGCAGACAGATTTCTTACAAGGAAAACTGTAGCAATGTTCACTGAGACTGAAACGACTCACCTGGGCTCCATGCTACTACTTGGTCCAAGGTGAAGAGGCTGTTGCTGTCCGTGGCTCTGTCTGCTTCCTGTGCTGGGTACAGCAGGCAGCGCTTAACGTGTGAGCTGCCCCATGGCTCATGGTACAGGGGGAAGTCATGTCAACAGCTAAGGCACAAAGGAGTTGGGAAAGAAAAGAACTGTTGTTGAACTCTCCAGTGAGTAATAAAGTTGGTTTGTTTAAACTGTGAAAAAGTGAGGCTTTCTGAAGATCTGGGATCCTTGGTTTCATTTTTAATCCACAAACAAGAGCATTGTTTGGAGCTCATGTAGATGGAGAGAGTCTTCCAATTTATTGCCAAGACTTAGTCTTAGATGGGTATCATCTAAAAGATGTGGGCATATAGGAGAGAGAAATATTGCCAGGAAATGAGTGCAGACTCATGATACTGAAGGGGTTACATAAACTATGATAAAAAATAAAAAGTCACAAGCTGCACTATTATCCATATTAAAGCTGTCTAAAAGAAATGCCTGTGTGTTCCCATTCATAGCTGCTTTTAGCTTTATGATTATCTGTACCTCAGATGTTTTTCATAGAGCAGCTTTTAAAATTTTTCTCCTCCCTCTATCCAGATGTAGCCAGTAAGTACTGTGGGAGTTATTTTTCTTTTCTCTTCTATACTCTGCATCACCTTTCCTTCATTTTCCACTTTTTCAGATAGCTTGTAATGTATTGTGTCATATGTTCTTGATAACAGAGTGGGCTCTTCCACACTAATTTCTTTAAACTTGTCAGTGCAGTCCTTTGATACCCGGTTTGTTGAAAAAATCCTACACTTCCTGGCTGGTGCAGAGCTATATTTAATGTACCTGGTGCTGGGGAGAAGGTGAACTGCCTCTGTATTTCCATTTGGCTACTGAGTCTGTCCTTAGCCAGGCATGAGTGGTCAAAGGGTACAAAGGCAACCACACACTCAGGAGGCCAAAACAAGGGAAAGATTTCCTGGGTCACTGCTGGCACTGACCAGAACAACAGTGTAAATATTGCACAAGAATCTGGACCTTTCTTTTTCAACCCCATCTTTGAAACTGGGGAGGGTTTGTTAGCACAAAGCAAAGAGATTTGTTACAGCCAGCCTTCTCTTCCTGCCCCTTCAAACAGCCCCACTCCAGCATTTCCTCCAGGAGCAGGAAATGTTGCTGTAATCATAAGTGTATATTATATTAGCGTGATATTGTATCAATAAGACTTTTGCTGCCTCCTTCACATTCTGCATTCTGGCAAGACTTTTAAACTAAGCAGAAATTATTTTTACAATCATATTCTCTGTATATAGGCATAATTTGATAAAAACATTCAGAGTTCTTAGAGGAAAAGACACATTTTCAGAAAACACTGCAACTGTAGAGTACATCTGCTTTTCCTCATGCTGTGATCCATAATGACTCACTGGGTAACACTGAATGAAACTCAGTGCTAGACATATAAAGACAGTTCTGAATTTTCCAAACTGTCAACCACTTTTTTTTTAATTACTATTTGGCCTTATCGACAGGAGCTGGACACTGGCTGGACACTGTGTTGGTAGACATGATAATAGGTCTCAGATTTTAGACATTTTAGAGAATAACAAGTGTGTGCAAATCATCCTGTGCAGGCAAATCCTTACATGTAAAAGTCACCAAATCATTATGCAGAAATGCTATGAAATACAAACTCAGGCCTGGAACTTTGGATTAGAAAGGTGGGGTGGGGTGAGAAGGTTATCAAACCTTCCTAAACAAGGATTCTGTGCACTGCCCTTGTCTGCAGATGGAAGAGATGTATGATGGTTATGAAGCCTTTAAGAAAATGGATAGTGTTACAGGAGAGCTAATGACCCCTAGGTATCAATATCTGGGAAATCTGTACGTAACTTTAGTGATTGATTTCTGCTGTACATGTCAGCACTGCTAACATTGTCATTTATTTCAGGGGAAGGTTATGGCAATCTCCTGGAGCAAACTTCAAATTGAACATTAGGTATCTGTGACTGGGTCGCCTTAGCAGCGTTTCTCCTGCTGAGCTTGATATATGATTGTAACTATTGTGACACCCACAGTGGAGAGGGTGAGTCTGTTAAACCCCAACAGAGCTGCTTGAGACTGAGAGGAGCAGAGCAGAGTGCTAGACTTGAGCAGTCTTTCACACAAGTTTCTTTGGACAGTGGAGTTAAAAGTTTGAGGGAGATGAACTTATCTTGGCCTGTTGTTTCATGACTGAGAGTTTCTGAGCTCCCAAGGATATTTCCACCAAAACCAGGACTGATGTTCTGTCTGTTGGAAAGAAAAAGTAAAAGTAAAGGGATGAAAACCACATCCTAATTCTTATTTGTATGTGTTTGCTGTGAATTCTGTGGAACTATGCTGGTTGAAGCTAAGAAATGAAATTTTTGCACGTTTGATCACTTATTTCAGGCAGGAAATTCTTTTCCGGCTTAAAGCAAGTGATTTGCTTTTCAGTTTCTACAGGAATAAAGCCTATCACTATTAAAAAAAAAAGCGTATCAAAAAAATTATTTGACAGTAACATCCTCAAATGCTAAAGCTGACAGTAATTTTCCTGTAGTGTGGTAGTGTTTTTGTAAGGGTTGCCTTGGAAGAAATTTCATGTTCTTAGATGGGACACAAGATGATGACAAAAATGCAGATTAGCATAGCAAACAGGAAAAAGCAGCAAGGTCTTATCTTTGTCTTTGGATAGTTCTTCTTTTGAAACCATAGTAACTGAAGCTGTAAAAAGAATACACAAGTTGTTAACCTTACAAAGGTATATCCAACATCCCTGAATTTTCTGAGGAGAGATTGAAAGAAATACAGTCTTGCTGTTCTGCATCACCAGGTTAAACATGCATCCCCTTCAGACTAGGCACAGTTTGCCCTGCTGTTCTCCAGTGCTGAGCATTTGTGCCCATGTGAATATATCATGAGGTGATAAAATGCTGAATGGGGTACTTCATTGTTTATTCGAGGGTTTCATCACTGTGAGCTGGGTCCAGGCTTGACCTAGTAGAACTGAGTGCTAACCCATTGTCAGCAGTGTTTTTTGTGTCATAAATAGTTGTAGTATAGTTTAGTATAGCATACCATAGCATAGCAATGGCTTCTATGGGTATATGTTTGGATTATACCAGATTCTTCAGGTGGAAACAATTACATTCATATTCAGTGAAGATGAAAAGGAAAGATACAAATATATAAGTCGTAAATGTGTGGATTTGGGAGTTGATGGCAAATAAAGAATATGTAATAGCATATCTTGTAGAACTGAGACCATGGGGATGCACTGTACCAGAGTTTTACCATGTCCTTCAAACAGAGGAAGACAGCTTGCTTTCAGGATTGTGTTCACAAGTAACTGTAACACAGAGTGCTAAAAGGACCCCTTTTTTTTGATCCTGCTGAATTGAACTGCATATTACATGATATCTTGTATATAAAGGAAAATTTAAGAAATGAAAATTAATCATCAACAGTTTTGTGCACCCTACATCCTCTAAGGAAGTCCGAGTGGATTGCTGGTTTACCAGAGACACCTTTTCCATTATAGACAAATCTGATTACTGCTTTTCTCCCCTATCTGTAAACCAGAGATGATATTTCTTCACATTTTAGATACCTTCAAATCCAAAATAACAAATATTAGTAATTTGCTTTGTGATTCTGGATCACATAATTTTCTGGCACTTTTCTGTTATAATCTAGGACTTACGTGATTCATGATTTCCCAGACAGGCTTTATCTTTATCAAAGACTATAAGAAATTTAGGGCTAGGAAAAGGCAGCTTTCTGGTAAGTGTACTATATATTTAACAATTGTATCCCTTCTAAAGATTTTCTTGTGTTTTATCTTCAGGTTATTAACATCCTGCAAGAAGTCATCACTTCAGCCTAAAGGTTTGTGGAAGAAATAAACTCTACATGAAAACTGAATGTAATTAAGTCTTACATTCAGGACCCTGATGAGTGATACACAGGGAGAAGTAGAAGATGGTGAATTTCACAGAAAATGCAACTGAGAAGTGCAATATTAATCATGATATCCACGAGACATTATCCCCTGTGGTATACTTATTTGTGTTTATATTAGGCTTGCCAGCTAACTGCCTGTCACTGTACTACGGGTATTTACAGATCAAAGCTAAAAATGAATTAGGTGTCTACCTTTGCAATTTGACTATAGCAGACCTGCTATACATATTTTCTTTGCCTTTTTGGCTTCAGTATGCTTTACAGCATGACAACTGGACCTACAATGAGCTGCTGTGCAAAATTTGTGGCATCATCCTGTATGAGAATATCTACATCAGCGTGGGCTTCCTGTGCTGCATCTCCATCGACCGCTATCTGGCCGTAGTGCACCCCTTTCGGTTTCAGCGCTTTCGGACCATGAAGGCTGCTGCCATCGTGAGCATCATTATCTGGGCCAAAGAAATAATGACGTGTTCCTTTGTCTTCACACACGGGGAGATCAGTATGGATGCTGACAGCCACTTGGTGTGCTTTGAGCATTACCCCATCAAGAAATGGGAGCACAATGTCAATTACTACCGCTTCTCTGCTGGCTTCCTTTTCCCCTCCTTTCTGCTGGCCTTCTCCTACTGTGGGATTTTACGAGTTGTCCACAAGAGTCCCGGTACTCAAAAGAAGAAGAAAATCCAAATTAAAAGACTGGTTTCAAGCACTGTTTTCATATTTTTAGTCTGCTTTGGGCCATACCACATCCTGCTTGTAATTCGTAGTTTGTTGGAGAACAACTGCTCATTTGCTGAGAAAATATTTAATGTTTACCATATTTCTCTCCTGTTAACTACTTTTAACTGTGTTGCTGACCCAGTATTGTACTGTTTTTCCAGTGAAAGCACTTACCAGAACTTTGTCAAGATGAGAGACTCTTGTCTAACATGTTTAGGCCGTCTGAGTACTGAGACGAAGGAATCCTATCCACTGAATACTACGGAAACTCCCAACAGAACACAGCATGAGCAACAACCACAGTCGTTGCAAATACCATATGATGGAATGAAGAACTGCTTCACAACTAATGTAGACAGCCTATAGCATTAATCAAAAGGACCTTTATCCAAAATCTGCAGCTATGGCCATGTTGGTGTATCTGTCTGAATTATTCATGTATTACAACAGTGTGACCTCCCAAAGGCTTATGAGCAATGCTGTACAGTGAAGCTGTTTCTGGAGGTGCTTGGACCCCGGCAATAGTGAGGAAAGCATGTGCTAAGTCAGTTCAGTTATAATCAGGTATCTGTTGTTGTGCTACCACTTAAAATCTGTTTGTCTCAATGACTGCCTTGACTGCAATAAGCCAGTACTCGTGTCGTTCTGGTGAACTCATCTTTAGCTACTTTCTGGTTGCCCCTGTATCATCTAGAGAAAATAATTCTCTACAAGCTGTCTTCATCTGTTGAAAAGGTCAGAGACAGAAAAAATGTCCCCATATGTACTTTCAAAAAGAAAAAAACTAACAAAACCCTTCTGCAGCATCTCTGTAACTCTCTGAAATAACTTCTCCTTCTGCCAGTTTCAAAGCCTGCAGAGACCATGCCAGAACCAGATTCCTAAAACCATCAGTCCAATAGTGTGAGATGTTATGGGAGAACATGCACAAGGAACTCAGCACCTGCTGAGACCTTCAGGCTGTTATTTGATTGTTGAATCTCAGACTGTTAAACCTCATTGTAAGGCTCCTAGAGACTTCCAGAAATACAAGACTCTGGGCTCCGATGGGTGTCAATAACTTGGTTTGTTGACTCAGAAGAGAACAAGAGGTTGGTGGTATGTGAGGCCCTTTGATCCCATGTGCTTCTCTGAGTCACCGTGTTCAAGGACATTTATTTACGTCTAAATTCTATTACACCTTGCTAAGGTTTTGATTGTGTCCTTTGCAATTTGTGTATCTTGTGCAGCACAGACCATGCAGGCAATTAAATAACGATGCATTTGTCAGGGAAACTGTTGAATGAATTCTGTTTAAACTCTGTTTTTGGCCGCAGATAATATAGTTTAGGGTTTGGTGATTGTTCAGTAAATACAGTATCAGAAATATGATGTATGAATGATCTGTGTCCTGGTTTAGACAGAAACAAAATATAGGAGTAAATGGAGAATAATGGCTTTTAAAGATGTGGGAGATGTGCTCTATAGTATTGTTTCTACCACGACCTCCTCTCTAGGTTTTTTGGGGTTTTTGTTACACTAATGAATCCGGTGTGATTCTTCTTTGTGATCTGCTCATCATACCTTCTTGTACCTGTAGCTGTTAGACCATGAATATTGCCTTGTCCTTTCAATTCTCTGGTTTCAGATCTTCCTTGAAACACCTCTCTCTCTGCAACCTGGAGCTGATAAATTCCAGCCGTATAATCAGTTTTGTTCCTTTGGTTTGCTTTTAAGTCAAAAGATTGTCTAGAGAGATGGTCTACTCCTGCTATCTGCATATGTTGTTGTAACACAGCCTTGCTTGTCATCAGACTCCAAAAGGAATATATTCTAACAGTTTTCTGGAAGCCACCTTAAGAGTGTAATATTGGATATAATTAGTGGATGTGTTTAATAAAGAATGTTTTTATAATTTTCTTTTTATATATTTTCACTCTGTGTTTGAAATAACTATTTTTTAGCTTTGGCCCACCATTTCTGTTTGTGAGACTACAGATTCTCTCCTCCGTCCTCTTGCAGAAAGCATTCATGTCCCCAGTCCCAAGAGGGGATTAGGTTTGCTTAGGTTAACATTTGGTTTGTTTAATTATTTTACATTTCTTTGTACTTCAACCACTCAGCTGGATTAATTACCTTACATCTGCATTTTTTTGTCCTGACTATTAGCACTGTTTAGCTTTATTTTCTCCTAGTCTTTCATCTCATCTGCTGTGTATTCCAAGGGGGTCATAAGGCAGGGACTCCCTCCTGACAGCCATAGTGCTGAGCTTGTACATTGTTAAGCAGCAACTCCTTGGACCCCCACGAGCTGTCAGGCTGCAAGACACACGTGGTTTGTTCTAGGATTAAATATTTGTTGTTGTGTTTAGGCGTTGCTTCTTTACAGTTCCCCATGTTGTTTAAATTAGACAACTGGAATGCAGAGCATGCTGTATTACATGGAATTGTCATCTGAGGGATTAGGGCTTATTTGAGTTGGTACTTTGATGTGGTCAGCTTTGGTCAGCTGCTGCAGTTTAAAATCAGATGGAAACTTGTGTAACACAGCCCAGTATTCTGCTACAGTTCTCAGCACTTAACCTGCTAACCTGCAACAGAAGGGAGGGATTTTTTTTGTCTTACTAGTCTTTTTTTTCTTGAGGCCAATATTTTATCTGTTCTTTCTGTACTGTAACTGTTCAGCTTAGGCTGCAGAGCTGTAACCAATATAGCAGGAAGGTAACTCCCACTCAGAGCTTTTCCTTCCATCACAGTCAAAAGAGTCACTCAAGGGTCCTGCTAAGGTTGCTAGAGACACACTGCACATGCTATTGAAGTAAATGCAGTGCTTGGGACTGCACACAAGAAGGAATTTTAAAAGCACACGCCAGAGAAAAAGAGAGATAAATTATTAAATTCTGTATTTCTTAATAAAATCTGACTGTTAAGATTGTATTTTGGGGAAAAAAAGAGCAAAAACATACTAAATGAATGTTTTTTGACAAAAGTTAGTGCTTGGAAATATACATTGCACCTGTTAGTGTAGTATGCCGGTAGCACACAGAGAATAAAATCAGCTGCTTCTTTTAAAATTATGCCAATTTAATTCTGTGTGTTCTGTGTAGCAGTGAACATATGCCATCCTGTGGGGTTTCTGGCTTTGGCAAAAAGTTCAAGCATTCATATGAAATATTTTACTTCATACTTATAGTTTGGAGAGTTTGGAGACTTCTGAAGGAGATATTTTCTAATTGTGAAACTTCCAAGATAATTTTCTAGAGCATCCTTTGAGAAGATTTTACATAAAACGAATCTAAAAAATAATGACTGATCTAGAAAATAAACACTGGGGTCTTTGGTGAATCTGAAAGTCCAGCAGCAAGTCTGGTGTTAAGATTTCTTTCTGTCATGTGTTCAACTATTTTATGTCTTTAAAGGCTCTGTATCCTCACGGACTTCAGGAGATTAATGTTCAAAATATGGTGGTGTTTGTGGCATGAAATTATTTTTCTCATTCTCAAAATGTTGTTTGTCCTGCACTGAAGAAGGAAAATAAAACTCACCTGCCAGGAAGGAAAAGGGATATAAAGTGTTGCTCGCTGCTGGAAGTTCAGCTAAAGGCAACTTCCATTTTATGACAGGTAAAGCATCAGTGCTCTAGAGGTGGTGTCAAATGTACCCTCCCCTCTCTGCTGCGAGGGCTGACAGCCAACAGAACTTCAGTCCTGACACTCACCTGGAGTTAAGGTAAAATCACAGCTTTAAATGACAAAAGTTGGGCACAATTCACAACCATTTGTCGTGTACTGCTTCACTGTTAGGAATTTTATGGGATAGTATGTAATGTTACTTCATTGGTCTTGTCAGGAGCCAAACTTCTACAACAGGAATTCACGTAAAAGTTTATTTACATAACGTTCTCTCATACTGAATGTAAATGTTTATTCATTTTTAATCATACTTTCATTTCTAATAATTAATTTTAATCATTATTTCTGTATTCAATTAATTTCTTCTTAACAACAGGATACTCTGAAATGTCTACAACTTTTCTCTGTTTTCCATAAAGTGGCAAAACATATAAGTGGCAAACTACCAATATGACAGGGGTCAATGGCACAGCTGACCCTTTACACAGAAGATCTGCAACACTGCCCTTATTTTGATTAGCTCAGTTAAAATTTTCTCCTTATCTCCTCACATTTCCACAAACTATCCCCCACCGTAAGAACACAGTGTTAGAGGGACTACAGGAAGTGTGCAATGGAGCTTTCACTACTGTAACACTGCAGTTTTGTTCTCAATGTACCCTCTCTACTGTAGCTCTTTTTCCTCATCACAAGTAATTTTAAATCCAAGTTGCTATGAGAGTTACTTCCTGCAAGTTAGTTGCAGTGACTAGGTTAGTAAAACAAGAACAGCAGTGCAATAATATCTCATTGTAATTTCAAGCTTTCTTTGTAAAAGGCAGATCACTGCTTACTATATAATATCATTTAATATTCATTTTCCATTATAAAATTACAGACAAGAAAGGTAGACCAAGTTATTGTGATGATATCCTCTTCTTGTTTCACAGAGATGTTGTAAGGATAACAATGAAAGGCTGTGTGTGGTCAAGACACCAGAGATGAAAAGTCATTTTTTTCTGATATTTTACACCTTGTGAGAGTGTCTAGAATAAGGAAATTACATGGGAGCAACTCTTGATGCAGAGATCATTAGGGGAAGTCACTGCTGTGCTTCTTGCAGCAGCTTTTCAATCATACACGAATGGGTGTTGTAGAAGGGCAGCCCATCCACTTCCATCTCTAGACTGGCAGTTTTGCCACTGCGGACCCCAAGCTGCACAAGTGTTTTCAGAAGCTTTTCTTCCTTAAAAAACAAAGAAACAGAATTCTGAATCAGACAAGAGCACTCATCAAGATCTTTATTTTAATTCTGGGAAAGACTGACTATATCCTCCATACTTCTTTTGCCACCAACTTGCAAACACTATTTTGTCCCAAAGAACATGTTTAGCATCTGAAACTCAGGGAGTGTCAGATGGTTTATAATCATGACTGTTATTTAATTACTGAATATTATTTTTCTCCACACTCCCTCAAACAGAACATTAGTGTCAATTCAGAAAAATAACTTTTTGCCTCGTTTCAAGTTCCTATATTGCACAAACCAGAACCAGAGGAACCTCCACCCAAAGTATCTCAAAAATCCATCTGTGGTTTCCCCAGCAAGGCAGCTGGCTGCAGCTGCATTTTTAAAGAAAAAGAACACAAGGGAAAGAGGATGCACCAAGAAAAAAGGTTACAGACAGCACCTGGAAGGGCTGCACACTCACTTTCCTTTCCTGCAGCTTCTCTGATCTCTCTGTGCCTTTGGCCTTCTCTCCTCTTTTTATTATTGATTTTATGAGAATTCTGGTTGCTTACGGAAGGAGTGGGGAGAAAGCAACCTTGGAAATTGTGCTTCCTTGGCATGCTATGAAATAGCATATGCTTTGTTTGTTCTTGCTCAACTAATATAAGCAGATAACAAAGCATGTTCCAAGTTAAGCTGTAAAAGTACACAAAGGGAACAAAATCGTTTTTTGTGAGGTATGGGCCAGTTAGCATTGTGGGATGAAAAGATGGGATAAAATGAAAAAAGCACAGGGAAATTTGAAGATCTGGTTTCAAGTGGATGTATGTCTGGCATAATCTTCTCTGCTTTTCATTTGTCATGAAATGTACACAGTAAAACTTCCTATTTTTTAGCATTTACTACAGTGAGGATTTATTTTTTGAATTCTGTTAATAAAAATCTAAGAAAACTAGAAACCTAGTCACTTTTTAGTTTCCCCTACACCAACCCTTTGGTAAGTTATGTAAGATCTTGAAACTCTCACCTATCTATCTTTTCTTCTCTTTCTTTGCTAGGAATGCCCTTTCTGGTCTTTGTCTACTGTGCCATTTCCATTTGCATGGAAATTGCTACTGCAGTCCTACCGGTGTCCTTGACAAAGAGTTCTCTAGGTTTTAACATTGTTGTTTGACATTACCACACAATAACCTCTAGCAAAATTCTTTATCTCCTGGACACAAATGAATTATGAAAAAAAATTTATAATATTAAAATACCTAATTTTCTTTAATCAAATGTTAGGACTTTTTCTAGGAACACTTCTAAACCACAAAGAACACAGCAGCTGTAGATCTGAACTGAGACACAATATGGTTGGATTTTACCTAATACAGTACATGGCCAAAATATAATCGTTTCTGAATGAAGCAAAGCATGCTCTGCATGATCAATTCAGTTTAATTTTGTAACCTGCTTTCTGAATGCACTTTCTAAAGATCTGTCAATTATTTCCTGGTAAAACATCCTAGTTCTTAGCTCCAACAAAATGAAATGAAGCTCTGGTTTTCTACTAAAGGAAAAATATGCCTAGTTACATAGTGTCCCCAATGACACAGCTATTTAAGGAAATTATCTGGATACATTAGCAGCATAAAATTTGCTACTTTGTAATTTATAAAATTATAAATACACATCAGTTTATATCATATGAATGATCATATACATAAATGCAAATATATACAACTGATCTTTCTGCACGACAGAGGTTTCTCTTAGCACTGAGCGTATCTAAATGCAAAAGGGCAAAAGAGATCTCTCGTGTCAGAGACACCTAAATTGGATACACAAAATGCAATCTCTAATATGAATAGTTTGTGCTACGTATTTACATGTTAGAGCTCTCTGATCTGCTTGTATGAGGTAAAAAAGTTTGCTTGCTTAATACTACATAGCTATGCCTGATAAACCATAGCCTGTCATCAAATGCTACTGCTTCCATTTGTAATAGCAAATACAATGCACAGCACGCTTCCTTAACTGTGTAGTGCTGGAATCTGCCCACAGTTCTCTCTTTAGTAAATAATTATGTTGGGAGTGGGGCAACTGGAAAAAATAATCAAATTAATTAAAAAATATCTTGTTAGTTTGTGCTTTATTTAAGGGGAAGAACTCCCTTATGAATGACAAAGATAATAAAGCATACTAAAAATATGTCACCCCTTTATATATTTATAATATAATTCAGATTCTTATAGGTCATAATTAAAAAAATACAGTTAATATGTTGCCATTAATAAAGAGTTCAGTGAAAGAACAAGTTATATGTGCCTTATATATTAACCTGGTTGTGAGATGCAATGAAATGAAGAGTTGTCTGTAGGATGTTTAGCATTAGCTACATCTGGATATGTATGAATTAATTAATTTCATTACACTCACTTTGGTATAAAAGTACTATGAACATCTGAAAAACCAAGCCAATACCATAATCAAATTATTAGGTAAGCAAAGGTAAAGGTAAGCAAAGATTGTTTAGTCCAGTTGTTTCTTGTTCCTGCGGGTCTCACCATGGAACAAATGCTTTGCAGCATCTCTTGCTAAGATGTGTGTAAAGGCTCATCCATGAATTCAGAACAATCTTAGTTTGCTGTTCAGTGGGAAGGGAGAGCTCTGCAGTTCTGGGGTTTGGCAGTGCAACCCTGACACTGCTTGAACACAAGCCTGCAGGGAAATAATGTTGGTGTTTCAGGGGAAGTCTTCATTTAGTAATTGTGCCCTACAGCATTCATGGAAGTGCCATTTTTTGAAGAAAAATGAAGCACACCATAAGAAAGCTGTGTGGTGCTTAGGCACTTCTTTAAATGTCCTCTTTCCAATTATAAACACAAATATAAACACCGAGATGGATCTGTGTGGTGTTGCTCTTTATCTCACGAGGGTAATTATTATACCATTAAAAGAAGCTGAATTTTGCAGAAAGTAGCCATATAAACATAAATGGTCTGATTTTTTTTATACTAATGGAGTATATGAATACTAATGTATTCAATCTTCTGCACTGTTCACTGTTTTGTGATTTATAATTAAAGATATCATATTTTCTTGTCAGACATTTGTCATTTTCTCTCCTCCACAAAACAGTTTCCGTTAATTTTCTCTCAATAGATTTTACTATTGCACTTTCAGTAGCCCATTATTGGATCATCAATATTCCCAGCTGTACAGCTTAGTAAAACAAAAACAAGAAGGTTTTCCTGTACACAATATGACATTTAATTACAGTATCTCATTACCAGGAATTTTGATCATAGCAATTTTATAATGCATTAATTTAAAGGTCAAAAACCAGTAGATGCAACTGCAAAAAACATTGACAACTGAAAAGTAATTAATCGATTTTATAAAAAGACTGTGCTGAAAAGGGCCATATAAACTTTGCTAAGCTATATGGCTGAACCAAGTGTTGGGATCAGTTTCAGTTTTATGACCTTTAGGTGAAAAACTAAGATAGCAAGAATTAAAAAGAATTAGTGAAATCTACTCTAAAATACTTAAAAGGTGCTTTGTTGGAATTTCATGCAGAATGTCCTGTCATCTCACGAGAAAAACTCCTTTATTTTGGGCAGTATCTATGGTAGCTGGATTACATTTTGCTTAGCATTCTTGGAGGTCAAAAACTTAATGGTTTTGTCCAAATCTCTATAGAGGTATGCTGCCAATAAAGCTGAATTTTGAAGTTCCTAAGTTATTGCAAAGAAGTGGAACAAACCTTTATTTAATCATTGTGTGTGCATGTGTGTATATGTATATACATAGACAGATTATTTTTTTAACCACTGCCAAGTTAAAAATAGAGGCACGTGCTTAGCAGGATGAGCACAGATCACAGTCATTTCTCACCCCTCTCAGTTATTTTACTTTTTCTCAGTCTGAAACCTTTGCATTCCCAGAATATCACACTGTACAGAGCTGCATTAGTCAAAACACATTTAAAAATATTCATGTACAAGTTTTTCTGCAATTTTAATTTAGAAATATTCAAAGCTAATTGTAGAAAAGTTCCAGTAAACTAGAAAAGGTGTAAAGATCAGAAGTAAGGTACAAAGATCAGCAGTATGGAGTGGCTACAGCATAAGAACTGTGACTTTTGATTTTGGAAGCAGACATCTAAAGGACACTACAACAGAGAGTTATAAAATCATGAACGATGGTAAGGAAGCAAACAGAGAATTTTAATCACTGTATCTCAATACAAGAATTTCTTGCATTGACCATAATATTGTAGCACTGTCTTCTGCTTGAAGTTACAAGACAGGAACACATTCATACTGAAAGATTTTTATTTGCCATCTGTCTTGAATCCTTTGTGGAAAAGAGTCTAAGGACAGTGTGGCTGCTCCTTCACAAGGGATCCCCAAAAGGCCCCACAGACCTTGTGAAGTTAAGGTATTGAACCGGACCAGGCAGGATTCAGCAGCTGGTGGCCACTTCCCTCTCCCTGCCATGAGCAAGTCCCAGCCTCTGGGGCACGGGAATTACCTTGGGGACGGACGGAAGCGCCGGCAGCCAGAGCCTCTCGCTCGGTGCTCGCGGAAAGCCGAGGGCTCTGCGCAGGTAGCGCTCGTGGATCTCACAGCAGCGCAGCACGTACAGAGCACACGCAATGGCGTAGCCACCCCAGTTAGACACCCCTGCAAAGAGTGGCACTGTGAAACCAAACTGCACAAATTGCCTGCTCAGTATCCAGAATGTACCAGAGATAGGAACAGAGAAACCTCAGCCCAAGGACAATATGGACCATCCAGTTCACAAGTTGGTCCTTGCTGAACACCTCTCTCTCACTGTAAATTTTATTTCATACTGATGTAAAAGAGAATTTTAATTATAACATTCAACTTTTGTTGAACCTTAAGAACGTACATTTGTCCTTGAGAGATTATTGAAACAACTTATCTCTTTGTAAAGGAGCAATATGACTAATTTATGCCTGACAGGGGCACACTCTAAACAGAAGTTTATCAATTATACTGAAAATTTGTATGTGCGCGGACATTCTAATTCCCACACAGATCACTTCTGCAGTCTTCCTTATTAATTTTTGTTATTGAGTAACGTGGTCTAGTGAAAGGTTTCCTGCCCATGGCAGGGGGCATAGGAACTAGATGATCTTCAATGTCCCTTCCAACCCAAGCCCTTTTTTTATGGATTCTATGGTTATATGATTTTATATAATGTGTGAATTTTCAAGAATACTCAGGATTTGCCCAACTATTTCCAATTAAGTGCACTTTGTTTATGGAACATTTTCAATTTTCAGTCAGTTTTTGTGAAGCAACAGGTGCTTAACTCTTCAGAAAATGTATGTAATACAGAGATAGATCGGTTCGAGGAGGATTATTTGGAAAGGGCCAATAAAAATTACTTGGAAATACAAATGTTTCCTTGTCAGTTCTATTCTCAAACATCAGCTACTTTCCCAACCCGACCAAAAGTCCCTTACCAGCTACAACAGTAAAATCAGCTTCAACATCACAAGCTATAACATCTCCATTTTTAATGTGCTTCTTTACAGCATCTTTTACTTTGCCCATTCCTAATTCATTTCCTCCATCTCCAACACCTTTATAAAAGAGAAAAGACAAAATGAGTATGAACAGAGCATATAACTGACAATCCCTTTAGAAAGCATCCAGTGTCTTCCCCACAGTTGCTGTGATAGTTCATAGCTCCATACGAGATGGTTTATCCTTTTTCATCCACAGTGCCTAAAACCAGAAGACTGTGAATGAAATAGCTGAAAGCATCATCTATTACATGACAACCTCTAAGTTTATACATGCAATAGAAATCAAAATTATCAAGTGGTTGTGAACTGTAGACAGAATCAAGACAGTAAACTTTGCTTATGGAAGGCCTTACATGAGTGTTCTATATAATGTGTTATCACAAGTACATCAGCACAAATAGAGAAAGATAGAAAATTAAACCCAAATCAACCAGAGAAATTAGCCGACCATTCTATAATAAAGCAAGCATAGAAAACTTTGGCTTGTTACAAGCCTTAATGAAAAAAACAGAATAGAAATAACCATTATTGCAGAAAGACAAGCAAAAATATATATAAGGACTTGGGCAGAAGTAAACCTGACTGCACTGCCCATCTGTTTGATACAGATCACTGACATGCTGCAGAACACAAAGAGCCCAGCCCTGTATACTATTACTGTTTTCATTTTCCATAGTCACTTTCCAAATAAATAGCTAGTCTTTATTTTTTAAAATGTTCTTAGATACTGGATGTGGGGCCTTGATTTTGAGGCACAAATAGAAATATTGTGTATTTGTCTCAGTGTTTTTAGTGAAATCAGTTGGTTCTATGCAATTTCAGGACAATTCTGGGCAACACTGTTTGGGACATAATGTTGTCAGATGCCATTTAGAGATCTGGAGATGAGGGTAACATATAAATTAGCAGTTTACATAAAAGCTGGATAGAACCTCTAGTCTCTTACCTATATATTTTAAAACATATTAAAATTATTTATTACTTATAATTATTAATAAATTATTATTACCATGCAGTTGGAAATTAAAATTTCTCTTTTATCTGTTAGTCTGAATGGCATCTTCTTCAATTTGAAGTTTTTACAGAAAAATCCTAGACAATGTCTGCGAAACACAACAGTGAAGAGCTCCAAGTCCTCAGTGTGATATATCAGATTTGAATTTGAAATGTGACTGTGCTCTAATGCATAGCATGTGTTACAGAAGAGAAATTACAATATTTATAATTTACACTTCAAGCCCTGAAAACTGGTAAATTTAACAGTTTTAGTAACTGCATAAATATCTCGTGTCTGTAGCAAATTTCTTCTATAAGTGAAATGGAAAGTTATTTCTCAGTAGCAATTTTTTATTTGATTCCTTAAGTCTGTCCAGTCAAGTGCGGCATAACTGAGTCACACATAGCTTACATAAAAGGATTTGCTATGGAACAGCTACACATTTTTATCTGCTTTAATAATCTGCTCACATTTATTTCAACATTGGGAGTTAATGGTGCTTTCAAAAATCTCTTCATTGGTAGTACTTTTCAAACGGTATTGATATAATCCTGGTGCTTCTATCCTCATTTATAAATATGGAAGTTCTGTTGCTTTCTAAGAATCACACACAATGTTCTGATTTTTCTTATACTCAAAATTAAAATCTTTGCTCTTAATATTCTTTAAAAAGGCTAAGATGAATTCTTGTCCCATGAAGATAATCAACAGTTTCTTTAACTGAAATATACCTATTGCTCAGGGATTTTTGTATCAGTCCTGCTTTGCTTTTCCTGTCTTTGCAGAGGTCCTGTCACCAGGATGGCTGCACAATTAGTAGATCTACTGCTGTGGATGGATCCCATTTGTGTGATATTAGGAGGAAAAGTTCTCACTGAAAAGTCTCCTCTCCCATCTGTTTTCTTCTTCCTCCACACATTGCCAGAGAACTGTACTTTACTGTAGATCTCCAGAGTGAAATTCACCTGTGCAACTGCAGCCATCCACACATGAGCCAGTCAGCTACACTGCTTTTAAAGTCAGCAGAAAGAAACATTCCCTTCACACATTCAGTTCATCTCACCCCAAGGCAGACGACTCAAATATAGATGTCTGAAAATAGGCAAGATGAATCCACTTCTAAAGGCCCAATTGCTTTCCAGGCAAAGGACAAAGAGTTCTGCTGGATCTTCCATGCAAGTTTCCACTGACTATATTGTTTTCTGAAACTACATTCATGAAATATGCAGGAGATGTCAGTCTTCTGTGCTAAAAGTCTTTTGTATGAAAGGGAAATGTGTGACTCCATTTTTTCATGCAGTACTTTGGAAAGTTTTAATTAGCTCCTACATAAATAGCATATAGCTATGTCAATTGTATGACACCAGAAAAAAATAGTATGTGGTTCCAGTAACATCTCTTAATCTTTTATTTCAGTCCTATGTGGAAAATTACTCCCTTCCAAATTCAGCCTTTCATGACTTCTTACTCTGTGAGTTCCTCAAGGCTGCTCCTTACTCCCTGAGTTTTTAGGATGTTAGTACCCATACAACTGTAGGCATTGCCCATGCTTTGTCTGTGGTCAAACTACCAATTCAGATTTTTTTTTAACACAGATCTTGTTTTAAATGCAACACTTGACAGCAATTAATCAGTATGTAACAAATGTTCTAAGATTTCCCCTCTCCACCTACTGACACAGTGCTTCTTGCCACAGAGCACACTATATAAAGAATTTCTGTAGGCTGAAAACTTGATCTTCCTAGTATTCTAGCCTATAAGGTTATTCAAGTACTCCACCCTAATGCTGTACAATATTTGCATTTGTTTTGGAACTAGTCATATGCCTCCAAATTCCTACTGACCATAAAGAAAGCTGAAGATAGCCCCATCAGAAAGAAATTTATCCTCATTAGTAGCAATACAGTGCTATCAGTAATGGGAGACAAAACACAAAGGCCACAGTGGCTAAGTTAAACTAAGCTTTGCAGAAACACATTGAAAAACCCAACAGCCAACCCAAGAAACTGCTACCCAATTAAAAAAACAAACAGAAAAAAATAGTGTGCTAAGCAAAACACGAAATGTAAACTAGGTAATAGACAATGTAAGAAACAATTACATTGTTTTTCTATAGCTACTCAATTAATTCTCCAGAGCAGAATATCCACGTACACAAATGCCATGGGAGATCAGAGCAGATGCCTTCGTTGTCCTTTGAAGTCTCTGACTCGTTAAACCATTTTCTATGCAGATATCTCTTCAGAGAAAGTTCACAGCACTGAGACATAGTGAATCTGAATAAATGCTTTTCTTCCTTTTCACAGGCCTGTAGTACTTTTATTAATGACATTTCATAGTATATTTGAATATTTAGAGAATAGTTGAAACAAACTACATTCTGCTGAGTAGATTCAAATTCTCAAATTCCAGCAAATGAATAATATTCTTTAAGCTACTGTGGGAGATATTTGAAGAGATTAGGTATTTTTACGAAAGGAATCAGGTTGTGATGTTATGTAAGTAGTTGGAGAGATCAAATTCTTGTATCAACAACCTAAAATCAGGGACAGGAGTTGAAACTAACAGCACCAGATAAAGCTCTGAGGCATTTTGCTGGACATCTTTACAAAGCAGAGCTTTTCCTATACTTATTCAGTCAATCTTTGTCCTCTGTTGAGACTGCCAAGACAGTGCCATCTAGAGTGCTTCCTTTTGAATGTTGCAAGGTACTTCTTATGAATAGGAAAAAAACTGAATTAAATCTAAATATGAAGTATTGCAAATTTCACAATAATAAAAAAATATCAGTGAGGTTCCTCTCCTACACAGCTTTTAAACAATACCAATACAGTGAAATCAGATTATGCCTTATCTCTTCAGAAGGTCTCTAAATTCTGCGGAAACATTTGAAAAACAACAAAACTGAGAAGCCAAAGTTCTCATACTTTTGGTAATACTTAGGAGCAAGTCCACAGCAGTATAAGAAGAAAAAAAGCTAAATCAGCAGACATGTTCTGATGTGATAGAAATCAGAGTGTCATGGGTACTTATTTCTAATTTAATTTTAATATTTACAGATATATATCTCCAAAACTCTCATTTGGGCCACATGTGGCAACAGGAAGCATTTGATTGTACAAGGATGTTGTACAATGGTCTAAGGTGTATTTTTTCAAAATGAGATACAAATAAGTTTTCAGGAAAAAAAGGTTTGTTGTCTAAAGAGAGAAGCAGAATGTTGACAAAAGCATTTTCATTAGAGGTATTATCAAAGGCCAATGTTGTTTTGGTGGGAAGGACAAGGCATTCCTTTAAACATATTTTGTTAGAGAAGGCACTATTTTAATAGATGCAAGTATGTAATCCCTGCTTAAAGGGAACGTACTGTTAAAAAAAATAAAAACAAAGATTCTATCCAGACTGCTGTTTTAACTTAGGTGTAACAATAATAAACCCAATACTTTAATAAGCTATGTTACCATTCTGCAACCATTTACTTTCTATGCTGCTTTTAACACAAAAAATACAGAATAAAATTACTATCAAAAACTCCACTTAGAGTGTATGTAAATAGATTTATGTATATGTAGTACATCTGGGCTTGCTTTTTTGTCCTTAAATAACTCTGAAATCAATTCTTTTTTTCTTTTTTGACTGTGAGAATCTTTCAATAGAAACCTGTAATTTTTCTCCAGCAATGGTCTCTTCAAATCCAATCACAACAAACATCTGTAGCCTGAAAGCAGCTACTCAGCACCTGCCTCCTGCTCCCCTTCACTACCAGTAACAGTTCCTGCTTTGAGCTTCTCTTGCTTCTGAGAATATCACACAAACTCACACTTACCTGTTGTTGTGACTCCTGGAATGGTTTGTGCAGCTAAAAATAGTTCATCTATGGGATCCACAAGATGTTTAATGTTAACTTTCCTGGCATTGTAGTAATTGCCATCAGCAGCCATCCCAGCACGCTCTATTGCTACCAGGTGATCAAATCTGGTTAGAGGTGAGTGAAAAAATAGAGAGGAGAAGTCAAAGCTGTGATTTTCACATGAAAAATTCTTCTGTTGGCTGTTCGTGCTTGGTTCTACTTTTTGACCATTTGGGATTCAAGGTAAAACTTGTATACTGTTTTATTATTTCTGAATGTAGTTGTCTATGGGGTTTTTCTCAAGGGTTAGTTCAGGGGTTTTTTTAATAGCTTTAGTGCAGCTCCCCTAAACGACATTTGCTATCAAGAAATGGAGAAGTTCCTACAATCCTCCTAGCCAGCAATCCTTTGGGTCAGCCATCTGGCCTGGCTCTGTTTCACATTAAAGCAGATGGTATCTTGTAAAATATTAGTCTCTGTAAGTGTATTCAAAGAAAACAAAAAAGTGGAAAATTAATGATCACCTAAATCCTTGTTAGTGCAAATATATTCTCTGCTTAAAGTACATCGCTTGGAAAATATTCATCTGTTTCTAGTTAGGCAATGTTTGGGCCTGGGTCGTTAGATCTGGGGGTTTTATTTTTAGAGCCTATGGCTGTTTTGCTGGTTATGAAAGTAGGTAGATGTACTGCAGCTGTCCTACATTTTAAGTAGAACTTTAGTACTCAGATCTGCCACTGTATGTTAGAATTAAGTTATTTTGCTTCTGTTTCTCCAATTTTACTGTCAAGAGGTTAGTAATTCTGCTGAATTACTTAATATTCTTGGGTGTGGGTATCTACAGTGATTCCAGAGACCTTTAGCAGGTTAGTTGTCTACTTTAAAAAAATACTTACTTCAGCTTTTTGGTACTAAGGGACCAATTCAAATAGAATCTGCCTGTACTTTTATTAAGCACAGCTATAAAAGACGTTTTTAAAACAACACATAAAAAAGTGAAGACAGTATCATGCATACTATTACAGTACACATTGACCTGTGGAAAGAAATGGGAATTCACTAACTTAATGAAGCAAATACCAGGTTGAAAGACCTTTTTATTAAAGAATGCAAACTGAAGGCAACTACATTAAAATACTTTACAAGGAAAGATCAATAAAAATGAGTAATGTATGCCTACTTCAAGGAAATTTAAGTTGCATGCTAAGTAATGAAATGAGCATACAGCTACTTAGCAAATTCTCCAGTGCATTAACCCTAATCACACCATTACAAACACATGACATTTTATTAAGTCAATCAGATTCCCTAGCTGTCAGACTAGAGCTAAAGTTCTAGAAAATGCACACTTTCCACAGCTCTTTTCTTAGCTCTTTCACTGACTTTGATGTAACACTTTTTGACCTTCTCACTGATTTAAAAATTGGCAAAATAATATATACTCTGTATATATATATTTATAGAATAACAGCTGAAAATCTTTTAGAAATCTTTTGAAGGAAAAGAACTATTGATATATGAAGAATTGTTTCTTTTTTGTACTCCAGAGTGCATATTGCAGAATAATGTGGAATTCTGTACTCTGTGTATGCTCCAATAACAGGGTTTGGTTTCCATGTTTGTTCTGTTCATGCCAAGTCTTAAGGATTTACTTGCAGCCATTATGCCTTCTTAGACCATAGTCCTTATTTTTATTATAATTTTGCACAGTAGAGATGTGACCCTTTCTCAAAAACTGAATACACATACCTAGGTCTTTCAAGATTTCCATTCTCACACAAAAACATTAAAGCTGAATCGGCACTTTCCCCTTGATAACTCAATAGAGGGATGGGTTTCTTCAGGATTCCTACAGGAAGGCAAAATGAAATTCAGATATGTCATCATTTTTATTTTGTTTGACGTATGTTTGATAACTTAAAAAAAAAAAGAAAGCAAAATTGCTAGAACAGTAAGAATCCAATGTCTTTACACATTTCTTGATGAGCTCCCTATTTCCTTACTTTAATTTAAATTTTTTTAGATGTAAATGCTGTTAAATGGGACCTTGAGGTAGAAAACAGGTCCACAAGAATAAGAACGGCATTTATTACAAGCAACTCATCCAGAATCAGGACCCAGATATGTACACATTAACTTGATGCCAGCTAGGTTTAACAAAATGTCATTGTAGCAATGCTGAGCAGAGCTTAGAGGATGAATTCTGATTCATTCTCTGCAGAAAAAAAAAGTCCTGTACTAAGTGACAGATTAAAACTGAAGCAAACCTTGGCTCAAATTAGCAAGATAAAAACTGAAAAAACCCCCGTGTCTCTTACCTAGTTGAACAGCCTCTTCAATAATCTTTTTATTCAGATCCATGGCTCTCAGATCTGTAACTATGGCAACCTGTTTCTCCAAGGCCTGCAGCACAGCTGCAATGGCAAGGGCTCCTGGGGGGCCGTCGTTCTCCTCGGGCGGCTGGTGGGTGAAGTGGGTGGGAAATCCCGTCGTTATCAGCACGGACCCGGCGTGGGACATGGCCAGGCAGGCCCCCAGCAGCTCACCCTGCCGCTGCAGGTGCCTTATACCCCGCTCTCCTAGATAAGCATTTTGAAAGACAGCAGTACACTTCAGTGTATCATTCTCCTTTTGAAGTTTCCTTCTGGGTGAATGTACATAAGTGACATAAAGTACATTTAGAGTCGTAAAATGGGTTAAAAGAAAAAAAAAGAAAGAGAGAAAAACCTCTGATTGAGGCAGGAATTGGAGTAATTTCCTCAGGAAACCTAAGATGATGTAGGATATGAGTAATTATGATAATGGGTTGTGCTTCCAGGTAAAGAATGTCAGCTTTTGAAAATTATTATACCTAGCATTTCTAGGTATAAGTGTAAATAGCTTTTTCTGAGAGCTTATTGCATATTGTTTCCTTTCCTTTGGCCTCTGCTTTCCTTTGACAGTCCTGCAAGACCATTTTTAATTACTGAAGCTAGATTGCAACTCAGGCAATCCAGACCTCACAGAAGTTCTGATGCAGACTTCAGATGTATAAGCTGGTCCTTTGTCTCTATTTAACTCCATCCCTTTCTGGAAGACCTAATTCCCAAATAAATTTCACTTAATGAAATGATTAACCTCAGAAGTGAGGTTTCAGAGACATTGTAAGTTACCTGGGGACTTAATAAACTCAATTAATACAGTGGTATCCAGGTGACTACCAGAAGTTCTTGTAACACTTCATGTAGTAGAGAACCACATTATCAGACCTTGAGAAATAGGTGAATGTTAACAGAAGTCACTTCTCATGGGTCAGTCCCTAAATAGGCAACACTGTTTGTGTATGGTTTCCATTGTTCAAACACTTCCTATCCCATGTCCCTTCCCTGTCACTTGGAAAAAAGTTCACAGCTCAGTTCTTTCGATTTGCTAGCACTCAAGAAAACCATGAATACCAGCATGATGGGCTCATAGAGGTAAGTTTTCACTGCTGTTTTCCAATCTGCTCACATCTTCATCCTTCTTAGTCCCCTCACCCCCACATTTTCCTCTTTTTGTCCTCAATTTCCCCTTTGGCATTTCTCCCTCTGTTCCTCCTAAATAACACACAGGCAATACACAGATAATGGACAGAGAGGAAAGTTCAGAATAAAACTTAAGTTAACATAAGCAAAATACAGGTCTCTGAGAAGTAGGGTATATTAACTGAGACAAAGTACTGTACTCTCCTTTAGCAATAAAATGAGCTAACTCTCAAGTTAGGTCCTGTATTTCTGCAGAGCATGGCATGGTGCCAAGCCAGCTCCAGAGAGTGGGAAAGGAGAGGCCTTGTGAGTAAAAATAAACAGACCGAAATATATGCACACAGCCCAAACCTGGAGCTTGGGAGTGCTGGGTGTAAACTGTTTTCCACTACTGCCTACAGAGGATTTCAGAAAATTTATGGCACACTGAGCTCAGACTTTACAGCAGCCAGAGGGGACTAACTCAGTGTGTATTTTAGGAATGGTTACACTACTCAGTTTGCCTTTACTTCCCTCTCTTCCTTGCACACACAAGCAGCCCCATCTCTCAACCTTCTGTGGTGACCTGATCACTTTGGTCCATCATACAACACCTCAGTGATGGATATGCCAGCAGAAATTAATATAATTCCACCCATGAGAGCGTGGTGTTTGAAAAACACGTGCAACTACTAGAATTTTCTGGTAGGAGCACAGTAGTCATGAAAATATGTGAAGAAATGTGCTATTTACTCTACAGTGAATACCCATGCAGCTGTTCCCAGCAAGCTGAGTGGCCTGTACTTCACATACCAAGTTCAGTTTTACTCAGTAACAGTTCTTATTCCCTGTGGAGTCTCCAGTCTGCTGTAAACATCACTGCTTCTGTGTACTTTGAGAACATATAGTCATCAAGATCAGATACTCCATTACCCACAAAGAATGGTTTTGGCCAGACTCTGATATTAACTACAGTAACAGAAAATGTAAGACCTAGTTATATAAACTCACTATATTCCACAAAGAATTCTTAAAATCACCTTTAGATTGTTACTGTGTTCTTGAATTTTAAACATCTAAAAAGGCAGGATAGGTGGTATCTACCCCATAAAGAATTCATTAAAGGGAGACAGTTTTGTTTATACCTGGATCTATTCCAATAAGGGTCTCTAGAGTCTTTATCTTCTGGGCCGCTTCTGCCGACACAATACTGAAATGCAGAGGATCCTGAGAGATGCAGTGGACCTGTGGGACTCCTCCTAAGGATCTGACATTGTCATTCTTTAGGTCAGTAACGAACATGCAGCCAGGAGAATGAGTAAAAGCTAATGGAACTCCTAAAATGAATGAAAAAACTTCAGTTTAATGTTATTATTGCAATATAATGAATTATCAGGATGATAAAATTTCAAAAAGCTACTTAATATAATAACAGAGTCCCTGTCTGATGACACTTTTAAAAACAGGTGATATATTAAGTTACATTGGAGCAATTAATACACTTTGAGAAAGATAGGTATATACGTACATCTGAAACTGTTTGGACTTTTTAAACGTTCATGTGGGTAGTTGAGATCAGTTTTTTCCACAACGTTCTTTTTGGTCTAAACCTGAGGCAACCTAAGAATGGAACTCTGGTATCCCAAAAGGTCTGTCGTGATGGCCTTTGTCTTCCCAAGTCACCATTACACGTGATAGGGCCCTGCTCTCCTGATGGCCGAACACCTGCCTGTCCATGGGAAGCAGTGAATTAATTCCCTATTTTGCTGTGTTTGCATGCATGGCTTTTGCTTTCCCTATGAAACTGTCTTTATCTCAACCCATGAGTTTTCCAGTTTTCTCCTTCCAATTCTCTCCCTGATCCTGCTGGCTGGGGTTAAACCACGACAATTTAAACTGGCAAGGAGTAATGTCAGAACGGGACCAGTAAGCATCAGCAAAGGAAATATGAGTAGCCTCTAAAACCCTGGAGAAAAATAAGCTTCTTTAGATCTGACAGCACAGTAGCTCCCCAAGCTGAAAATATTTCCTGTCTTTGTACTGATTCCAGAAGTCTGAATCTAGGTCATACTTGATTTGGCAAAATTGGTATGTTGTTAGGTAAATCACAATTGATACTTAAACAAGCAAAACTTCACTTTGCTAGGAGGCGCAAATGGAGAAGATACTTCTTTACTAAGTACATATGTGCTTGGTTTGAACTACATTTGTTGGGACTGTATGGCTAGCAATTTAAAGCACCTGGGGAACATGGCTGTCAAGGTTTACTGTACCACACCAAACCCTGCGAGCAGACACTTTTTTGGGACAAGCTAGAAGATTAATCTAAAGTATGGGTACTGGTGGTATTGGAGATTTTTAACTACCTAGCTGAGAAAGCACAGCAAAATAAAAACTGTCCCAAAATTTCCTGGAATGCACTAATGGCAACTGGTTTTAAATATAGAAAATGGAGATATAAACAGAAGTGAAGGTTGGTTCCAGGCAAGGGCAGGATAGACAGCCACTTGGGTAACAGATTGGAGAGACACTGGCAAATTTCTTCTCTCTTTTCCCTTCAACAAGGATGCATGAGGAAGATGAATAGGTTTGCTGAAGAATACAGGAAAGAGTAGGATTTTCAGCATGGATTTGGGACTGGAGAAACAACATTGTATGTAAGAAAGAGAAAGAAATCCCCTCTTAGAGCTGAACATATTAGAGCAGGTGTTGAGAGAAGTTCAGATAAACATCTATAAGAAACCACAAGGATCCTGCAAGGAGAGAAGGACAAAGCAGATGGCTTCCCAAGGTTCTCCCAAATATATTGCCTATGATTATTAAGCTTCTTTTTCGGTAAGAATGAAAATACAGGATTTCATTCCATACTAGTGACTTAGAGAAGTATATAATACTGTTACTATGGTTTTGTTGCATTTTCTTGCCCTTTGTGCGCATTTCTACATAAATGACTGCACACAGTGCAGAAATACTGTGCGGAGGAAAAAGTTTCCCTTATGTAAAGTGTGTTACATTTACGTAATTTTGGAAAAAATTAAAAGCTCAACATTCTCCATGAGACACTTTAAGAACCCTTTTCCATGTCAATCAATTTGCTAGCTCTTGACAACATTTTGGAAAGACTTCTGGCTTCTCTTTTTTTTTTTTCCTTCTTTTTTTTTCTTTTTCCTTTACTATTGCTTTACTTCAATGTAATATTTTAAAAGGAAGAAGCTTAAAAATGAATGCCTTTAAACTTCTTGTTTTTTATAATGCTTAAAAAGATGTTTTGATCTTGCCAGAGTTGTAGATTTAAACCTTTAAAATACACAAAAGTGGCGAAATTTCAGTAAGAACTTTCTTTAAAGTAGACCTGTATTTCACAAAAAAACTCTCCTGCCAAAGGCTTTTTTGTTGTTTGTTTGGGGTGTTTTTTATCTTACCCTAAAATCAAGCCTGCTAATCAGCCAATTCAGTCCCCTTTAAAAAAATAAAATAAAACAGAGAGAGAAGAGATTGAATGATAATTTTAAAAGAGTCTCCAAGTAGCACATACTGCAGTTGATAATTGCTTCTACTCCTGTTACTCCACAGGCCCAAAACACTGGAACATCACCAGGGTGAAGGTGAACTGGATCTCCATAGTCTGGTTTAGAAAGATCTTGTATTCCCAGCAGACCTGGAATTGGTCCAAAATGAAATCATGAGCGATTCTAATTAAGCAGTAATACTGCAAAGCCAGGGGGGTGGATCCCACACCTCATTCAATGACACTGAGTTAAGAGCGCAAGAGTGTCAAGTCCCCCTAAAGTGAAACATTCAGTTTGCCTTTGAGTGTATATCCTCAGAACCTGAGCTGATCTGATTTCCCTTTTTGTACTCAATAACACCAGTAAAAATGTGTTTACCTTATTTCTGCAACACAATGCAAGTTAGACATCTATGCTGAGTTTCCAAGATAATATAAATCTTTTGGATCAACAGAAGAATTATATTCGTAACACTGCAAACAAGAACATGTGATTGCAATGCAAATTGAGTTCTTTCTAGAACACATTTTCTACTGTGTTAACTTCCTACATTATTTAGCTAGAGAAATGATCAATCTCTCTTTTCCTTTCTGTCTTAGATAAATACAACTCACTCTTAGCTGCCTTTCACTAAATTGTCTTTTGCTTTATTCTAACACCTACTTTTAATAACCTGGGTCATTCCAAGCACTTGCTATCTTCCCTTGGTTTTAAATTCTTCAGATGCTTTAATATACCACTCTCTTTTCTGGAATTAATCTGCATATATGATAGTTTACTCTTAAGTAATGACTTATTACTAGTTTGTCAGGCTTAAGTACTCAGATATGTTACTCAAATACATTACTGGAGTGTTGTGTTAACCAATGACATCTCCTTCCATGCCCTGCAATGTGATCCTTCTGTGTATGCAGCCCATGATTACCAAACTTCTGACAGCAGGAGGGAAATTATTGTAATCTATCTTCATATTACAGGTGTTTGTTTGGTTTTGTTCTTTTTCAAACAGCCTTCTCTCTTATTTTTTTTCATTTTTGTTCAAACTAGATTTAAAAAAAAAAACTTGTCATATTTCTATTAATTCTGTCCTAAGTGTGCCTATTGTATGCTATTTCAGTATTTTTTAAAATAATGCAGTATTTACTTTCACATTCAACCACTAAGACATAAAATGCATCCACACATACTTCTCCCCATGCTGTCAGTCACTGCTACCCTGTCAGTGGAGTCTCTGACAGCAAGAAAGTATTAACATACAAATGAAACTGCATACATTTCAGAAAAATGTGATTGCACTTTTTACCAAAACCACCCCTGCCATATAACTTATCTACATCCGACAGCTATCTTTTATCTAAGAAATCTGCATGTTCAGCTAACTCAAAACCACCTTTTTTTCTTTCTTTTTCTTTCTTTCTTTTTCCTTTTATATTCAGGTTTGTGACCATTAGAAATGATTCAAACAGATTTAGTGGTGCAGGTATTTCAGTCCTACCACTTCCCATGCTTTCTCCCTTTACACTTATACAGAGTCAGGTGTATGCAGAATGAAAAATGACAAGCACTGACCAGGGTCACCTATGTGAATTGGTGCTCCATGGGCTTCTTTTAATTCAGACGTTGCTAGCACAACTGCTCCCAACTTGCTTTCAGGAATAGGTCTCATTGTGACTACTAAGTTGCAGTGAAACATCGAAATGCTGTAGCAAGGCACAGATGTCTGGCAGTTCAAAAGAATCCAGTGTTAGCAGGAATACAGAACATTACTTGTAAAATGTTAGAATAGAGAAATCTAAATCTTTGTGCTGTACTTGAGTTTAGAAAGGCTGCATTCTAACATTCATTTTAAATATTTTTGAAAAATATTCTTAGGATCCTGTATTTTTTTCCTTTAAGATTCCATCATTTAGCCCCATCATATAGATTACTAAAATTTTCAATATCACGCATTCCTTGTTTCAGTGCACACAGCAAGGTGAGCTCAGTATATGTTGAATATTGTCAGAAAACAATGGTGTGTTTCTTCTACAGAAAGTGAAAAAGCTAATAGAAAACTATGGCACAGCTACAAATCTACCCTCTGTACTTGAATACAGTGCCCTGTAACATGCCAGGGTCAGCAACTGCTGATGGCAGTACCCACTTGTACAAAGGCAGCATGACAGTTCCATGCATACAAAATCTTTCATGTCTGTACAAAGGCTCTATGGAATTCATCATCCTCACCAACTGGGAGGCTGAAGCACCTTTTCTATTTAGAAATAAAGCAGGTCAACTTTTTAGGAAAAAATGTCAGATATCTGAGTTGCAGTTGAACATAAACAAGACATCCAGAGAGCTAGAGCTGTCTAGAAAATGTTCATTTAATGCCTTTATAATGATAATAATAATCACACCTGTCACTGAAGAAACATGCTGTGCAGTTCTTCACAGCATTAATGTGCTATAAACTATAAAATTTTCCTAATTCTGAAATGCTAGAAGCAGATACATAGTTGTATTTTTTTTCCTTTAAGCTTGGTAGAAGGACACATGTATGAAATATATTTGAACCTTCATTTTGACCAGGAGCATAGCATAGATTGTGTAATGATAGCACTGAAAACAACGATAACCCTTCTCCAGTAGCACAGCATTTGAACTAAATGAAAAAGGCATGCAGATGTGTACCCTAATGTTCTTAGTATTAAGGGGTTTACTTACTGGAGCCAGAATTATTCTAAGACTTCTGTTACCATTAAAATGTACACCACCAACTTTTTGAGCACAGTTGTAATTTTCAGTGCTATGGTAGACACATCAAGTCTTTGGGAACATCTTCTGTCCCAGAGGCCTGGGTTTGTAGCAAACGTGCAATTTAAAGGCACTACTGTCACAGGAAAAATCCAAAATGTGACTGTCATGCGGAAGAAGCTGCTGTTGTCATGTTTATAAAAGGAATACTCCAACTGCAAGCAGAAACTGGTATGGGGAGTAGGACACAGGTAAAGAAAGACATGGTCAGAATAGTGCATGGATCATTGGGTGAAACAGGGCAAATCAGAACAGCATCCAAATGAAATGGCTGCCACAGGAAATGGGGAAAGCTTTTTCATGAAAAGTGAAAAAGCAGTTTGGCCTTACACTGAACTGAGACTGGGAATATTTTACTGTATATTTTCATGCACTCAGCACTAGAACATGCCTTAAGTTACTATGTAGGTAGAGAAAAAAAGTTCTCATTTGAACAACAGGTATATGCACCTAATGTGAATATGGGCAAAACTCACATGCAAAATTACAACAGGATCATGTGTGTGTGCATATACTTACTTTGTACATGCTTACATTACATTTTTGCTCAACGTTTCTGATAGGAATGCCAGCTTTTTGGACTGCTTTTTCAAAAGAGAAGCTGCAGCCTAAATAAAAAGTCACCATGTCCTTGAGTTGTTCAGAATACTCCTTAAGGCTTTTCAGTGATCCAGTACAAGCTCCATGCTCGTATTTTCTGTACTGTAGACAGTCAGTTCTAGTGAAATAAGAAGTTATCACAGCTTTGTCACGTTTTTTGAAAACAAGGTGAATTGGTTGAACTGACATAAACCCAGTGTGAAACCACAAGATACAGCCTGCTTTATCCATTTTGTTCTTTCTGACTAATAATGAAACAAACACAGGCAAAACCCCCTGCAGAATAATTTATTCTGCATAAAACCAAGCTGGCAGACACAGAATGTTAGAGTTGGAGATTTTTCAGGTTTTCTAGGTAAAGGCCCCTTGTGTGTATCTTGTCTCAGGCTTTCAAAAATTAGGAAGGTGTTTTAAGCCTTGTTTTTAGTGTTTACCACAGAAGTACATCTTTCAAATTTCAGAGACTCTACAAGTATAATGCAGACACATGTTTCTAGCAAATAAAACAAATATAAAACCCTATTATTGAACTCTGCAGGCTCAGCCTGCAAAATATTTTAAAATTACATAAAATTTCACCTTTGGATTAGAGAAACACCTATAACACTGACAATTATCATAACTTGTTTCTCAAGAACAAGATGATCAGGCTGTTCTACATGGTTTTCACTCAAAGGTATAACTCCAAGAAAAGAACCTTGTTCAACATGTTCAACAGTATAAGCAGGCTGTTTCCTGAACCCCTCCTAATCACCACCAGAATTCACTTCAGAATACTGACCAGCAGAGTTGGTCTGTAGTTACCTGATATCAGAATCACTGCTCAGGGAAGGACATTTCCAATCACCTGGTTGACTTCTGTACAGCAGTGGCAGGGGGCCCTCATTTGCACGGCAGAACTTCTCAAAGTCATCAGCCAGGGACTTGTGCAAAATCACAACGTTGGCCTGTTTATAGCCTTAAATTGTGGAAGGTAGGAATGACTGGTTATTAATTCAGCTTTTTGTTTGTGAATCAGTAACTTTAGATGGTCTATAAAAATTATCTGAAGGAAATTTTTGATTCAGAACTCTGTAATTAGATTAAACTTCTTGAAATGTTTTAAAAATCATAGCTAGGCCTTACTCTATATGTGAAATCATTCACAGATAAAACAGTTGGCAGACATGGGTAGTAGCAGAATATGAAGACATCATAATTAATAAACATTTCTATGAATTTGTATATAAACATAATTTCTTGTCTCACCTGGGAAATTAGTGTTCTGTAGGAAAATGCTTTATTTCCAAATGTTAACTCAGAGCCAAAGAAAGGCTGTCACATACCACGCTTCTGCAATTATTTTTCACAACACCAAGATATAAATCATGGTCAATGCAAGAGTAAACTCCTGGTATCTTGATATTTGTAACACATTCTTTAAAATTACTTGGCTAGGGAATTTTAATGTGGGCTGCAATTAAACAGATATGATTACAGCTCAGGAATGAAGTCTTGACTGTCCACTGAATCTCAGTAATTTCTAATTAAAATTCTGATTCAATTTCTAATTTAAAATAAAACTAAAATAAACAGAACTGCTACACTTTCTTCACTTGGAAACAGCTTTGATTTAAAAGGTTGTTGACTATTACTATGAAATAGCTACTAAAGACATTAACATTTTTGCAAATAGTACCACTGAAGAAAGGTCCCATTCATTTATTTATCAAAAATTTATTTTCTTAACAGTCCTAGTTAATAGCCTAGCCATTTAAACTTTCCTGCATGGAAATATCAGCTGTTCAGATAATGAGGGGAAATTTGGAGTACAACTGGTCTGGGGTGTATAAACCCAGCAACCAACAGTCCCTAAATTCTGTACCCATACTCTCTTGAAGAGTTATTACTGTCTGATATCAGGCAGGAGAGTAGGAGGCTGCACAGAAACACTCACTTTCTTAAATACTGCAGCAGTCTGTCATCAAAGAGGCAATAATTTACTTGAAATCAATGAGCTGCCTTCAAAGGCTTTCGAAAATGAGCCAAATCTTACTCTTGACCAAATCAAACAAAGAAATCTAAAGATAGAATTCTATTCCTGATTGAAAAATGAAAAGCAAAGCCTGAGGTAAGCATGTATTTGCATACTGAATTTGTCCACAAACTGCTCTCTTGGGAGTAGTCAGCACAAAAATTAATTTTATTACTAGCGAAAGTTACTAAATACAGAGATTCTTGCTAAATACAGAAAAATATTTTTCCTAAATAAACATACTACATTTACCACTGAATAAAATACTAAATTCGGTTACCCCTCAATTTCATTCCCTGCCATCCATGAGAAATCTACAGGCACTTTTCTGCTTTGCTGGTTATATTAATGAGTTCTTAAAATTACGGGTTTAGTCAGGGCAGTCAACTGAGAACACTGAATTTCACATACTACTTACAGATGACAGGCTGAATTTGCAGGCAAGTACTTGATAAACCCAGGAAGCTTCATTATAACACTTTGAGAACTTTATTGCTCCTCCTGATAGCTATCCTTACTTTTTTGTATACATGAAACCCATATCCCCTCATGTATTCCCTTGAATTATGGAGCTATCATTAGGAGTGTATTCACAAGCAATGGTAGTGGAGCTGGATGTGCTGACCAACCCAGGGATTAACACAACACACTCATGTCCCAGTTCAGAGAAGTTTAGAAAGAGCTTTTAATTTCTATGGTGAATGACAATGAGGACAGTAAGAAATAACTGGATAACAACAACATAAGAAAATTTGTTACAATGGTTCTTTTTGTATAATCAAACAGTTTGTTTATGAACTGGTTTTGCATGTCAACAATATTTCTAAAATGTTAGAACTAATACATTTAAAACTACTGCAGCAATAAATTAACTTAAAAATTCAGCTGTGGCAAACTGCAAATCATTAACGTTATAAAATACCTTCCATTAGTATTCTTCAACTTAGGAACTGATAGAAAAGAAAACCACAATTTCAAGACTCACTATGGTCCTATAAAATGACCTTTAACATTTTTTATAGTAGTGCTACTACTGTACACACAGCTTTGTTGATCAGCTATTTGCCATGGTATTTTTGTTTACATTATTTTTTAAAGTTGATCAGAACAATGACAGACTTCTCTGCTTTTGTAAAAGTCCAGCTATGAGAGGCAAGACAGAAAACAATCTTCTAGAATGCATTCAGTTATCTGACTATAAAACTAATTTTTCCTTCCCCCTTATAATTCCCAGTCTTACTGACCCAATAATCTTCACCTTCTGCAATAAATGAAGCAGAAAACCACTCCTGTAACTTTATGTCTCTAATTCTTCCCCAAAGCATATTTGATGTGCTAACTAAAGTAAGGTCTCTGTGAAGAACATCTTACGAATCTGATAATAACATGTAAGAAAAGCCAGATTTGATTAGAAATTTTTCAAATATTTTCTGTATCCACCATTTCTCAATGACAATTGGAAGCTGAGGGATGCACTGCAAACATTGATGTACATTACTCAGGTAGGATGGTGTATTTTCTCTGATATATCTTTATGATTTAAAGAACAGAGTCAGGTGCTTACAATATGATTTCAAAAACACACAAGAAATCAACATTTTTTTCTGTTTTACTTTGGTGCTTTTGATATTTTTTCAGTCCTTCACAAACAAAAAACCACATAGTTGTGAATCTAAAATGGAATCACTTTGCACAGAGAACTGTTAGGTTTACTTACCTTCTGCCATTCCAGAAGTATTACTAATACTGAGTCTCTTGCATCGAATTATTCTTCTTAGCACATGGGGAAGGAGAGATTTCAAGCCTCCTGTCAAAAGCATCTCTTCATCCTTAACAGAAAAGAATTATAAATTTAAACGCAAAGCACGTTCCCCCCCCCGCCCCCCATTTTAAATTCTGATTTTCTGGAGAACTTAGCTTACATTTCCTCCTCATGTTCCACCAAAGTTATTATCACTGGGAAATTCTAAGTTGTAACTCAAAAAGGAGATCAAAGTCAAAGGGTTATTTCACTGACATTCTATGACTATATGCAAACAATCTTTCAATAAATTAGCTGGACACATGCACTTTCATATTTGGGATAAAATGCAAAATTTTGCTTCCCTATAATGTAAGAAACACTTCTTTCCTCCCTGATACTGCCACTTTTTACGTATTTTGAAGATTTAAAATGTCATTTTTCTGCAATCCAGACAAAGTTCACACAAAGCTTTTCTCTCAACCTGAACTACTAATAACTAAAAAGGGTTTATTACATCACTATTAGGAAAAACTAAGAGTTAAGTCAGGCTAAAATAATAACTTGGCTGCATATGATTTTAACCTGGGTCACTTTTAGGTAAAGAAACCGAACTATCCTGCAAGTAATTAAATTACCAACCTCCAAGTTTTTCTTTAATTCAGAAGAAGCCATTCTTGATATCATTCAATAGACGTAATAAATATGACAGAGGCTGTGCTGCTCTTTTAAAAAGATGCTACTAAATTAATATATAATGAGATATTGCAAACTTCTAGCAAAAGTTAACTTTTCTGTTAAAGGTCCACAGTCTTTGTGCTGTAACTATGATAGTACAAAGTTTCACTCTCACAACTGGAGAGTGGAGTGGAATAGTGTGAAAATTTATACCTCTGAACAATCATTCTGTAATTAACTTGAAGAGCAGTGATATGTTTTGACTGAAATGATACTTTTATCCTAGTCTGCCCAAAATGTTTCCAAGAGTTTGAAGAGTTCTGAAAAGTCAAGTTAGGTGCACTGAAATTGAGAGTAAACTTTGTATTTATTCTTAATTCTGAAATCTTTATATAACATTGTCAGCCAAAAGAAAACAGTCTTTTTTTTCTGAACCCAACTTAATACTTTCTAGCTCTTCTTTGCTGCTTTTACATTATCACTCTGTATGCTGTGTGAAAATAGTCTTCATTACAAAATCATGAAAAATTCCAAACACACACTTTAAAGCTAACAAGAAGTTGGATCTAGAGATGTCACTGAGCACTAATTCAGGCCTATAAGTATCAATTTAAGATACACTATTCTTACTGTAAAGAGAATTTCTAACACGAATCTGGAATGATTCATTCAAGAGATTTCAAACTAAATACAATGATCCTAATAAAACATTCCAGATGTGTTCATTTGATTCTTTCAGATAATTTTCCTTTACTTCTGAGTATCCTTAAAACCATCTAAATCATCTGTAGAATTGATGGCCTGCTACTGATGAACTACTAGTTTACTTGGACTTGAAAGACAGTCTGAAGTTCAGAAAACTATTCTGGAACAAAAGCTGTCTTTAGTTAGGTATTTTGCCACAAATGCCCTGTTCTCATGTTAGGAAATTGTGATTGTCCTCTCATAAAGAATGTGCCCAGCAGCAGGAATTAAAGTACCTATGAGATTTTATCAGCAAACATTCAGGCCCCTAAAAGTTTTTGGGTCATATGACAGCAAGTGGCTAAGAAGCTACAGGACTATGAAGATCAGTAATGCTGAAATGTCAGCTGTAGATACTGTACAGAAGCATTTGGGCCTATTGCTCCTACTTGTGAATAAACATATACTGTTAATGACTGGTTAGAAAGTGAATAATTTAAACATCGTATAAGAGCAGTGAGACAAAACCCACCTCCTTATGGTAATTTTATATAGTAACAGGAAAAATTAAATTGGATTAACAGTTATAACTTTTGATCACTCTATTTGCTGTACAATATCTGTAGAAGATTGTGCTGTTATTTTGTTTATTAGTTACTAAATTTGGATAGACAATAAAAGTTGTGAGATGCTCACAGTAAAACCCAGCTTTTGCTATATGACTTGCCCACAAATAGTTGGAAATGCAGTATGCTACTTCTCTAAGCTACTAGGTAAAGTCAGGTTTAGATGCCCCAACCATCTCTAGAATTTCCTGAAAAATTCTTGGAGCTACCATGACCATGGCATGTTTGGAATGACTGGGGAAAAGCATGGAGGTAATTAGGATCTTAAAGCATCTTTTCCATTTTGTTCCATCAAGATGCCTAATGAAGTGTACAGACTGATTTCATAGGGGCCTCAAGCAGCACTCTATGTAAATAGTCTGAGACAGTGGTTAATCAGTTAGCATGATCTGTGCCTTGGCAGAGGTTTCTTAATTCCTTTCACCTTGCTCTGAGATAGTTTCAGATAATGATAGTATCAGTTACCTCATGGGGGTAGGTTGGATCATGACACAAATAAAGACAACATGCAGGGTGTTAAAAAGGCCTTAAGAGAAGAGGCTGACAGAGCTTATAAGATGGCTGTTGTGCCTGAGGGCATCCTATGTGGTGTCCCCCCAAAAGGGCTCCTAAGATCTGGCTTTCCAGTGTGTTGTCTTAAACGGAATGAACATCTAAAGCAGACCAGATAGAATCCTGGGTAAAGAGCATTTGAAAATCAGGTCATTGACTGGGTGCATAATGACAGATTTCCTACTTAAACCACCCAGTATGAAAAAAGACCTTGTTCTAAGTTATGCTGTTCACATAAGACTCACTGACTTTCAACATCAACAACCAACATAGTAAAGCTTCATACCACTGAAGCATCAAGTTCGCTCTTGATGAACATTTTCTTAAACATTTGCTTCCACATTAGAAGCACAATAAATACTTTTCTTTTTAGAGTTTTCATGAAGATTCAATGTATTTCATGTGTATCTTGAGTTTTACATACTGAACTTAAATGGATAAGTATTAAAATACATTGCTGTCTGAGACATTAAGATGGTATTTACCCACTACTGATTTGTAGGCACTACCATATCCTGAACTGCACTCCCAGATCTTGACAACGATGATGAAACTTCAAAGCCGGAAGGAGATGAAAATGATGTAAGGAGCTATGTATGGCTGTATTATGCCAGATCAGCGGTTCAGAACAATGAATCACTTTGTCAGAAACAATATTGTATTGAATGACATTATGTTATAAAGATACATATAAATATTCAAGAAAAAGTCTCTCTTTGCATCAAAGTGGCAGTCAGGAAGTACCACTTGGTAAAAGTACAGTGCAATTTTGGTAAAAGTTCTACACAGATCTTGGGCCTGGCTTTAATAAGTAACATAAAATTGTTAGTTGACCTCTTCATTCAGTAATACTTGTGCAGCACCACTTCAGTAGAATTAAGCGAATTCATACTGTCTGATTAATTTAGCCCAGATGATTTTCAAACTATCTCATTACCAAGACAATAACAATTTTCAAGAAAGCCAGATTAGCAGGGTGACTATTTTTTTATTTGAAATTGTGTTCCCTGGTTGCCATATGAATCTCTAAGTCATTAACTGTTCCTACATGTTCTTAGAGCATTAGTTGAATAGAGGTGACTGACTGCAATGCTGTGCTGATCTTTGCTGAGGTGACTGGAACAGGACTGGTTCTAAGCCTCATCTTTGTAACTGATTGCAAAGAATATGCTCTACTTCCCCCAAACTCTACAACTCATGCAAGGAAAAAAGCATGTTGAGAGGAAGACATGAAGCAAGAAAAATATCTGTATATCCCCTGTAATATTCCAGACAGGTTTGGCTTAAGCATAGTTTTTCTAATTATTTCCTTCTTAATTTCTGACAGTGGAACCACCAACCAGCCTTACAAAGTTATATATCTTACAAGGTACAGTTTATGAAGTGCTTTTACAATCTGCAGAACATAAGCTCTTTATGGAAAAAGAAGGAAGAGCAGTAAGTGAAACATTTTATATTACCTTATAGCTTTCAAAATGAAAAAGTGAATCTATAAATCTTACAGATATTTAAATACGAACATAGATTCTTTACAGGCCCACATTGTAAATTATTCATTAACCAAGAAAATGGAAAAATGTCATTTAAGTGTCAGAGATTACACTTTGAGATGCAGTGGGTGGGTCCATATTGCTGTGCTAAACCACACCAGATAAAAACGAATCAAGAAATTATGTAATAACACAAAGGATTAAAACATTCTTCAGAAGTGTCAGTGTGACTACTTTGCCTTCACACATATCAAGTGAATTAATGAAATAGAAGTAAAAACTTAGCTTTTATGTGGTTTCAAATATGGAACACGTGAGAATACACAGCCTGTAAAAGCTATGGGTGGTAAGGTTAGTAAACAGGTTTGAACACTGCAAAGTATTAAACACCAATTTCTGGTGTTACATATTACAGGTCTGTTTCTCCAGTGGCACTGATAGACTTATAAGAATATGGTTTAATTCAGTGCAATCTAGAGACTTGTAAGGAGCCCAAAGACTCTTACGAAATACAACCTTGCATTGCTTCTATCACTTTTGTCCTATTTTCAGTTTAAAGTTTGATAATAAGAATGGGTGGTGGCATGTACAGGATCATGGGCCAAAAAAGTGCAAGGGTCACTACTTAAAACTGCTGGGCAGGGCTTTTTAGATATTGTCACGCAGATACCTTACTCAAAGCTACTGCTGCATGAACAGCAGGGTAACCTCAAACATGAGCCAGCCCATGGGCTGCCTTTAGCAATACATAATGGAAAGTAATCTAAACTAATTATAATCTAACAAACTCTTTGTGTACTACGCCTTGCCCTAGTATGAATATGGTTACAGAGTCTTGTTAACGTAAACACACTTCAAATGACCTGCTGTTTAATCATCAAGCTCATTTGAAATTCTGCCAGCAGACTTCTGTGAAAAGCACAAGCTTCTCTGAGAATTTAGTCCATTTGATTTTCCAACAGGGTCTCTCAGTTACACTTGTGATCTTTTATTTGAGAAATCAATTAATGATAGTTTTTCTTTCCATCTGCTATGAATAATTTCAAAGCACAGAAGATCTTTGTCTATCATTCCAAAAGGGGAGTGTGTTGTGTATTTTCAGACAGTGGTTCATCCAGCAAATTATTACTTAACTTTATATTTGATATATAGTGTATTTGCATTTGAAGTTTATGCACCTTTAGATGAGGGCTGCACATAGAAATTTAAATTTGCTTCCATTAGTGTTCTGTCTGCTGCTTAAAGTAGCCAGCCTATACTTGAGATCCTGTAGATTATGTCAGGATGAGAAATTGATGATAGAATCCATGTGTCTTTGATACAATCTTGTTTATTTACAAAAAAGGTACACAGCATCTAGTTTCTCTCAGTATATTAAGAACAAATAGCAGAAAGCAATTACCAGTTTCAGAGCAGGCATTTCAGACAGCACTGTACACTACTGTGACCACTGCATTGGTATTACTTTACACTCAGCTTCTGCTCTGGGACAAAATAAATTGTTTCTCAGGTGGACAGATATGGACAGAGACTAGAGAATAGTTCACATTGGGCCCTGCCCTTGTATGGGCACAACCTATGCAAGATCCCAGTTGTTCGGGCTTTTTTATCCTTCAAAGTATGAGCCCTCATGACTTCACACACCCTTCCAACCCCTTGGGTCATATCCTAATACCAACCTTCCTGCCTCATCACCTTACAAATGCATACGACCAACAAGTTTTAGAACAGCCACCTCTTTTACATGCACCTTTGGCAAGATACAGTATACACCTAAGAGGAGACTAAGAAATTAATCAAGATTTAAAACTGCTACTTTCACACCTTTGACTTTGCTGACAGGAATACTCACCAGTAGCAAGAAGAGACTGCAAATGATCCACCAAAAGTTGTTTTACTATAAGATGACAAGATATACTTATTCAACTTCAAGAAATTGAAAAAAACCATGAGGGCATGAGGGTGGTATTTAAATATTGTTTCCCAATCTATGCTGAGCACGAGATCATTAGAATTGCTCCACAATTCTTTGGGCTGGGTCCAATATCAGTTCTCTATCTTGGCCTCTTCTGGCACCGAGACAGCCCAAGAATGCAGAGGGACCTTGCTGTAGGCCACCAGTGCCAGCCTTTCCCATGATCTTGTGCCAACGCTGGCCAGATAACACTGCACACAGCAGCCAAGGTGATGGGCATTGGCTGGATAAAGACTCCTAAAGTGAGAGAAATTTTTCTTTCCAGTCTTATTCAGAAGTAAAGAAAGTGGAAGTCCATAGGACAAAGTACAGCGACTTGTACTGCTTTGTTGGCAAGGCGGCAGCCAAGGTGCATATTTTGATAAGAACATATGTCACCACCTAGGTTACACCCAGTCACGTCATGCACAGTCACAGGGCTGATGGGGTGCTCATTCCTATCAAGGAATTCCATCTGAAGATAAGAAGGTAAATGATGTTCTGCTACCTACACATCATAAAAATAGAACCATGCTCCCCAAAACATGCCATGCTCCTGCTGTCAGCTCATCCAGGCTACCTCCAGGAATACACCATTCCTTTTGTGTTCACGTCTGGCAGCAGGTGCTGTCACTGCACCCACGACTGCCCATCAAGCAATTCTCCTCAGCGATGGTCACTAAAGAAATGATTGCAGCCCATGTGTTTACACAAAGTTAGTGTCCTTGAGATGTGGATGTCTCAGTAGGCTGTGTGTGGGGAACTTCCACTGAATTGTACCTCTCCAAACTACCAAGAACAAACATCTCTGCTTCCACATATATCTGTGATGAAGAGATACTAACTTTCATTTCCACTGCTTCCTTCAGCTCTTAGACCAAGAAGTACTGGGAACAGCTCAAAAGGAAAGAGTGTCATTTCCCTGACAAACCTCCTGGCTTAAGTAGTGCTATATGGATAATTAGATGAATCTATGGCAGGATCTTCAAGAATACCTCATTGCAACTTTCAGGAGTAAGTATAGGTAAATTGCTGTTAGCATCTGTACTATGTGACAGCAAATGGTTTGCATTTGGACTGCTATTTTGTCTTAGAGCATCCACACTGCCCCCATAATAAATGTGAATTTGCATCAAGGATACCTGGACAACTTTGTTCTGCAGCATCCATTCTAACTTGAAAGGTTCCAAGTTATGGAAAAATTATGGCTGCATTATTATGCTTTCATTAATGCATACCTGACAACTGTGCTATTATGTGGTGACTATGGTTGTCATGATAATCTGGAAACTGCCCTCAATGGGCTATTTGGTGCAGCCAGGCACCTGTAGACACATTTGTCCTCTATCTGCAAGAGCTCAGGGTGTGTTTGACCAACACTTAGTAGAGCAGGACAATGAGAAGGAATAGCAACGAGCAGTGCTATCAGTAATTAGACATATAGTCTAAGGCTGACAATACCACAGTCCTTTTGGAGAAGAGTGCTGCTTTGTCCTTAGCGAATATGCCCAAGTTCATAACCACAGATGTTACATACTTATTTGGTAGACTGCATTACAGATCCCATAAATAATCAACAATAATTGCCACCATCCCTGAACTTGTGAACAAGAACTTGTAGAATGAATGAGTTATAATCCTGAACAATCAAAGCCCCTTGTGGTGGGCCTGAATGAAGATCTCTACATAATTCGTAACTCTTATTCTCCTGCCTATGCAGAGAAAGTATGAAACTCTATAGCATGTGAACCTTTGAGGACCTCAGCTGTGCAGTAATGTGAGTGATGGAAGACCTGGATGATGTGGCAGTTCAACCAAACTACACTGACCTGATTGTCCAATCATCTGCAGGAATCAGGAATTAATTAATTTTATAGGCAAGTGGCAATCACGCTGACCATGAGAAGAGACCTTCTGCAAGCAGTGTGTTGGTGCTGCCAACAGTTGCCTTCACCATTTCTGAACTCAAAACAGTCATTCAAGACCAGTATATGATGTAATTGCACTGCGCAACTGTCCTCATTCACCACAGCAACCCTTGGCAAAGCAGAGGATGTTATGCCATAGCCAGAGGCTGCCATAGTGCCTACTGCATAGAAGAAAGGTGGGCTTGAACTGAAGCATTGTGTTCTGAAAAGGATATTCCCAATTACCTTACACTTTTAAATGAGGGAAAGGATGCAGGCCCTTACTGAACTGTCCTGGGCAGCCTGATCCCACAGCACGTGGGTGGTTCTGATGCAGTCACTCTGTCATGGCACCCTCGGGGCATCACCACTGGTGGCAGCAGCACCATGGCTGTGCAGCAAGTGCAAGGGAGTAGCTCAGGAGCTCTGCCCTGCTGTTGGTCCCAGCACAGGCCACAAGAAGAACTTCACATCTAAGTTCCTGGTGACAGATTAGATCAGGTATTGGTTGACCAAACGCTCTCACTCTGCAGTTATTCAGTGCATTACACAATCATATACAATACACCACTCTGTCCAGTGCAGTTACAGAGGGCAGACTGAACATCTCAAACCACTGTGCTCATGAGCAGAATCAGCAAAGAGCTCAAGATGTTGTAAAAATGAGGTTACCTTTCTAGCTTATAGAGTTAATCCTGAACTTTTACTGCTTTTCCCTATTTTCCATGGGTAGAGTAAGATCTGTACACATATCACCCTCAAATCTTTTATCACCATTAAAACTTTTTTTTAAAAAGCAGGTTGGTGTTGAAAGAGATGACTTGTGATGCTGCAGCATCAGTTAGCTGGCTTGAAAGCGATGCTAATATCATAATTTTGATTTTCATTACCAAAGAAGATGAAGGTAAGGGCTGAAAATGTTTTACACATCTATCAATTAATTTTATATTTTAAAGATAAAAATAAGATACAGTGATTGCTATCTCAGTGGGCTCCAATTCAAAAATTGAGCCTATATTTTGTATAGAAGCAACACAAAAGTTTAAGCTTTTACTGTTTTGTTTTTTCTTTTTTAGAGTTTTGTTCCCAGATATGGTAGAGGTAAATATGCATAAAACCTAACCACAGAGATTACAGTTTAAGGATTCAAAACTATAGTACTTCTATGAATAAAAGAGATAAGCAGATAATTCGTCCCATTGAGCTCCAGCACAGATGAAGTGCTTAAACATTTGCTGTATTGCCCTTCAGCTGCATATATGTTTACATGCAAGCCATATCCTATATGCAGATCTATGTAAAGAAAGATGTGACAGAAAAGTCAGCATAAAGACAGAAAAATGTATAAGCAATACACTAGTGTTTCATAAACACGTGTATGAAACAAGCCAACAACCTTGATATAAAATAAGTTACATCTAGAACTTACAACTAGATAAACCATACAGTTCAGAAATAAGGTTTAGCTCTGTTTTGGTCTGCTTAGCAACCATTGATCCTTTTTCCTGGTTTCTGTATACATGTTAAGATAGGAAATTGTAATAATGTACCTTAAAATTACATATCCCACATTTGGAATTTGATAGGACAAAGGGTAATATCTTTAAACTCAAAGATTGTGGGGTTAGGTTAGATATTGAGAAGAAATTCTTTTCTGAAAGGGTGGTGAAGCACTGACCCAGGTTGCACATCTCTGGAAGTGCTCAAGGCCAGTGTGGAATGGGCGGGGGGAAACCGGGGCGAGGGGAAGGGGTCCCGGGCCATGGCAAAGGGAGGGGAACGAGAGGAGGGTCCAGGTCTCTTCCAACCCAAACCATTCTATGATACTCCTATTTAGGAGGCACTTTTAAAGGATAACCATTTTTTTTCTTGGACTTTTTTTCACATAACTTATTATATATCCTAAGTATGGGAAGTGTGCTAAGTTTTGGTTTATTCTGTTTTCAAATGAGAAAAGACTCTTGGCTTGTTTGAGCATTGGTTTTTGATCTGGCTGAATTTTCCTCCTTCTCTGACATGGATTTTCAGTTTACATTACATCATAGAGACTGAACAGTTTCATGGTACAGTTATACACATGAAGTCCAAATAATTAAAAATATTATTAAAACAGTATTCTTCAGAAGATAGAATTAAAGCTACATCTAGCCCTGTATCCTGACTTTGATAGTGATCAATAATGCATACCTAAGGAAGCACTCAAAAGCAGAGAAAACATTCACAAAACCTAGCTGGTTTATCCTTCCAGTATTTCATGACCTCTGGTTCAGGAACTTTGAAGCTAAGGGACATTTCTTTGTTTGTAGAAGTTAATGTAAAAACTGATAGCCAAGTGGACTTCATCCCATATTCATATCCCATATATCCCATAACTGCAGCTTTCAGCATATCATATGGATTTCACCAGCTACCTCCTAAATCACTTTACTTGGAAAACTGTCTAGATGCAATTAGACAGAAGTTTGCATGGACTTTTTCATTAGGATTCCACTTTCAAAGGTAATGTATTTAAAAGTAACAGAATTGTCTTTGTATTAGAATGCAATCTACAAACACAGGCATTCTTCTTATCCTAATTCCATAAATATATTTCCTCTTAAGCATCTTACATGAGTGTTCCAGCAATTTTCAGCAGTACCTCCTCCCAAAGAAGGGTGAGACTACATAGTATATGCAGTGAAAAAAGACAAGACAAATTAAAAGCACTCAGCAGCTTGCATTAGTACTCCAAGTCTAAAGGTACAATTAAAATAAAACATTCACATTTGAAAAATAGCTCTGAAAAGCTGTGGGGTTTGTCTCCAAAAGATTAGTCAAATGTGTGGGATTTTGATTGTGGGGGAAAGGGAGCAATGAGTTTGGTTCAAACCTAGGCCTATTTAGGTAGCTTCTTTTTTAACATAGTTAGTACAAAGACACATTTTTGGGACCACCTGGAATTTTGAAGATGGAGTATTTAGGAACAGCATTTCTGGACAGAAAAAAAATAAACCTACAGAATGGATAACTGTTCAGCTACTTGGAAATATAACCAAACAAAAATCACATAGAGCAAGGTGTATTTTATGATATATTGCTGTATCATAACTACCAGGAAGTATTTTTAATAATACGCAAAGGTAGAAGCACATTGTAATTTGAATACAGGACCAAGGTGTTTCTCATTACAGATTGAAAAGAGAGGATTTTAATCAGTAACAGGTATCAGTTACTAGAAACTGCTGTGATTTCCAGTCAGACTGATGGAGCAGTAGGAGACTGCTATTAAAAAAAATAGTTACTACTACTAAAACATTTGAAGAGATGATGGTACCTAATGACTTTCAAACTCCATTCTCTACTGACAGATTTCCCCAATGAAAATTTCTTTTCTATTCGTATTATACTTGTCTTTATAAATTAACTGAGTTTGACATAGAAAGTTTGCTATACAAGGCTGATTTTGAATCTATTAAGCACTTCAAACTGCAGATAAATTAGATATAATATCATTGTGTCCATGGGAAAACTGTCAGAAGTAATGCAAGCTCACCAGAGCATTAAAATATAAGACTGGAAAGAAGTGAGACTTTCTTGCTAGATATCAAAGATATAGTTTACCAGAAGGCATATTAAAGAATATGAAACCATATATAAAAATAAGCAAATTTGTGTCCTTTGTATCAAACAATAAATAGGCCTTTCCCCCCCTGGCCCCCCCTCTCTAGTGGAAAGTTTAAAAAACAAGCATTCTGAGTACATCCAGCTTCAGTTTGGATAATATTACACAATATTTTCCACTCCTTTTGAAGAAGGAAAAAATTGCGATCTGTGCTTGGTTACAAAATCTAGGCAAAAAAAAAAGTTTATAAATAATATATATGCATTCATTCCATGGTTAATCGCATAAAGCAAACTGTTCTCAATTAAACAGTTATATCAAGACTGAATAAATTTTACAGAATAAATGTCCAAAATGCGTATCTTATAGTTCAAAGAATAGGATGATCAGTATGTGACTTTTCCACGCTTATTAAGTGTACAAAAGAAACTATGTGAAACAAAGCGCACTAAGTGGGCATTGTTTAGGATATAAACCATATATATTAAAAATAACTAAGAATATTAACAGAAATGCATCTAACTTCAGTGACCTTGGGTTCGTGAGCTCTGTAGAAGTCAAGCATCTCAAATATCTTTCTTGAAAATAAACAGGAATGGAGAGGATACCACGCTTATACATGGCTGATTTTGTACCTGATGGACACATATTTCTGACAGACAACCTATTTCTGACCTTTACAGTATTTATCAGCTTTCGTGAAAAAGTCAAAGTTTTCCTGGTTTACAGTTGTCTTCTAAGGGCTTTCATCACAGACCATTAATAAGAAATTTTGAGGGCGGCTTTTTTTTCTGAGTCTGCATCTTGCTCAGCACCAAGTCTGTATCTTGTCCAGCTATAGCAAGGGCTCTTCAGTATTATTGCACTGTGATGTAATCTCTTATCTGCACTGAACACTTGTTCTGTTGGTAAAGCTGTATGTTTTCAGTTAGAGATTGAAACTTTTGCTGAAAATAGCCTTGATACCACCTATAAAATAACACTTAGAATTAATTCATTAGATCATTTTGTAATAAATCAGAATACATTCATGGCTTCTTTGAAACAACTTATGAATATTGGGGGTAATTTGACTACTGGAATATTTATTGCATGAATATGTGGAGTTAATAGGTAGATGTAAGACAAACAAATAATCAGGAAAGGCAAGAGATAAGTTTCTCCAAAGTAAATAGATGAGGATTAGCAATGAACATTCTACAAACAGGGAATGGTAGGATTATTAATAAAATGGATAGGCAGACTTTCTTTAAATGTTTTGGTTTTATGGTTATTCTAGAAAAGGCTCCGGTTTAATAAGAGTACATGACTTCTATATTAGTGACATTTAAGAATCCCAACAGGAATAAAGCTTACAAAACCAAACAGAATAAATCAATAAGGCCAAACCAGATTAAATTGCAGCCCAAAGTTTCAACTACATAAGAAGATGCACTGTGAAGCTGCAACATAGAGGGGTAAAAGCAATAACAGGAAGAGACAAGTGATGATGTGAGATGCTTAACGTCACCTTCAGCTGTGACAACAACATCCTTAACTCTGTAATTGAATGCAAATGGATCTTGCTGCTACTGTAGCAGAGGCAGGCACTGGGGGGAATGCTGCTCTCCTGGAGTGTGTGGGTGGTGTGAAGGCATTTACTTCTGCAGACAAAGAGAGGCACTGGAAAGATTAGGCAACTGTTGTCTTAGAGGAGGCATGATTACTTTTACATGGCATATCCAAAATCAGAAAGGGTACATAAAAGGCTACAGAAAACATGGGTATGGTCTGCCTTCAGACACAAGATTAAATAAGGGATCAACACTTGCGGTTTGTCAAAGCGGTGAGACTCTAATGATTTCCTCAGAAATCCTCTCCATCTCCTTCTTATATATCCATCAAAGGATAGTGTTCAGGGACTGCAGTGGGTTCCTGTCCAAACTCAAATGATTTATAGTTCTGTTGTTTTGGTACTTGTTATCCAAAAGTAATTATTTTATCTTATGCACAAACCAAACCAGTACCTCCACTAATCACAGTTCTCTAAAGAAAAATACTGTCACATTGTGGAACAGTTTAACCAATTTATTATCTAAAGAAGCAGGAAAATAATGGTAAGCATCTCACAACTCACTACTGCCAAAACCAAATTCTTGGGCGGGAAGATATTATAAGGCCACACCACGTTATAGATACATGTTTCTGTGCTGGTGTGAGAGACTGGAAGGATTGCTGGCTCAAAACCTTTCACGCGTGTGTGGAAGAGGCAGGTCAGGACCATCCCTGGTGAGGCAGTGCCCTGCCCCATAGACCCCCCTGGGCCTCTATCCCAGCCTCGCAGTGGCCCCCAATCCCTGACACACCGGAGGCAACACTCCACACCTGGCCCTGGAGCTCCCAATCCAGCTCCTGAGTGGCCAAATGACCACAGGTCCTGCCTGGGGGAAGGGCCCAGGAAGGCCACAGGGTATTTAAGGCCAAACACGACACAAACACGTCTTGACCTTCCTCCTCTTGGAATTTCTATCAGTTGAACACTGCTGGAACCCAGGAGTTGGTGGCTATATTTGTTCTTTTCAGTATCTTATCTTTCTTCTGATTCCCTTTTGCTAGAATTCTGAGTAGCTTAAAATTGCATGGGCTTTGAGTTTGCTAGGTTGAATGGGCGAAGTTAATACTGTGAGAAGTGGTTTATGTTGACTAAATACTGCTCAGAGCCTTCTGCCAAAGTTCTTTGATTTTTCTAAAGTTGCCAGTAAAGTCTTTTTTGTTGATCTCTTGAGAATATCTTGTATTTCTCCCATGCATCTAACTCAAAGTACATGAACAACCACAACCCCTGTTGAAAGACTCAAGTGAGTTGTTTGGGGCCTTAAAACTGATTCTGGCTGGGGTAGAGTTAATTTTCCTCACAGTGGCTGGTATGGGGCTATGTCTTGGATTTGGCTGAACACAGTGATGATAATAGAGATGTTTTTGCTATTTCTGAGCAGGGCTTGCACAGAGCCAAGGCCTTTTTTGCTCTTCCTACTGCCACGCTGGCAAGGAAATTAGAGGTACATGGGAGGCTGAGGGGAGACACAGCCAGGACAAGTGACCCAAACTGACCAAAGGGATATTCCAGACCATATGGCATCATGCTCAGTGTATAAAGTGGGTGAAAGGAGGAGGAAGGGGGGACACACTTGGAATGACAGAATTCATCTTCCCAAGTCACCATTACCTGTGATGGAGGTCTGCTCTTGTGGAGATGGCTGAACACCTGCCTGCCCACGGGAGGCAGAGAATTAATTCCTTGTTTTGCTTTGCTTGTGTATGTAGCTTCTGCTTTCTCTATTAATCTGTATTTATCTCAATCCATGAGTTTTCCAGCTTTTACCTTTCCAATTCTCTCCCCAGTTCTGCTGGTGGAGTAGTGAGCAAGCAGGTGGTTGGGCTTGGCTGGGGTTAAAGCAAGACTTACTTAGAGAATAAGTGACTTAATCATAGTCATACACTAACTTCTCTGTATATTACAAGACATTCTAATCTGTGGCATTTGCCTCATCTGACTTCCAATTTAAAGATGCATCTTACTAGAGTTGCAGGAAGGCAGCACTGAGAGAAATGGAAAGCAAATAATTTACAACAGTTTCTGTAATCAGTGTTGGGTCTGGAATAAAATCTCTTTGCATAGGAATGTGTTCTTTTAAAATTGGAGAGAGATGTGTTACTAGTATAAATCTTTATTAAAGTTCAAAAATGCTCAGGGGTGAGGGGGGTTGAAATACCTCAGAATTAACAGAGTTATTTACAATGGCAATAATCTGCTTTGCTGTCATGTTCCCTATCAATACATTAAGAAGCAGTCATAACAGAAAAATAAGCTTGAATGTGACATGTTGTAAGAAGGAGGATGCCAAGCCTCACTCTTAGCCAGGCTTAATAAATGGCAGCCAAAGGAAAATTGCTTAATGGGGCACTTATTTGCATAGAAGTCTTAACACTTCAGAGAAAATGCAAATCCCAAGGAATTTACAAAAGGAGTGTAAAATGCCTTCTGACCAACTGGAGTTTGACATCCTCTTCAAAGACTGTCACAGCAAACACTTTACATTAGAAAGGAAAAAATATGTATTAAAAGTGAGTGTTCTAGCATTTAAATAATCTAGGTTTCCCCTAGATATCCTCCACTTAAGAAAAATGAAAGAAATGAGGCTGTGCATGGATTACTGAAAGCTTGAAGAACTCAAGTGCCTGGTGCATAACCTCTACAGCAGATTATCTACAGTAAATATTATACTGGATATTTTTAGGTGGTGAGGCTACTGCTTCATATTCTTGGTTTGCCTATGAAATAGGGACAGATGCAACAAAATCATGGAGGAAATAAAAGGTAACAATTCTTCACTCTCTTTTGTAACTAAATCATTATGTGTCATCAGATGAAATTAACAAATGGCAAAATCAAAGCAAACAAACTGAGGTCTTCATTCAGGGACTGCATTGTTAAACCACAGACTGTCATGACACTACACACTTGCTCCTGGCCAGAGCTGGAGACAGCAATGCTGAACTAGAGATACCCTAGTTGATATCCTGTGTCTAAGTAAGTATGGGATGAAAAACAGTAATGAAATTATAGAACTGCTTCAATACCAGTTTCCTGTTAGCTCTAGTCCCAAGTCACACAATTTACAGTGCCAGCATCAATTATGCAGGTAAACTTAAAAATCCCCATCTTTTGGATGTATTGAAAATTTGTAATCCACTATTATAGTTTTTGCTACTTGATTTTTCACAATAGTATTTTATATCTAGGCCATGTTCATGGAAACATACTTATCTACTGGTTTTCTAATATATTTTAATTACTTTTTGTTCTTTAAACTAGGGGTAATCTTTCATCAAAACATATTCCTGGTCCTTTTAAAGGTATTTTTAGTTGTAATGCTGCTTATATTAAATCATATTGTATTATACTACAAAGTATTATAATACCCTATGTTAAGAGGTGCCTTCCCATCACCTGGTATGGTACTTGAAACTAATGGGAGTTTTTGTAATTTTTCTGAGGAGCTCTAAGTTCCTTTCAAACTCCAGGATATACACTGAGTTTGAAACATATTATCTTAATTTATCCATTTGTTTCCAGATTTTCTCTTCTGTTATTTCAATTCATGGAGACATCTTATCTTTTTAAATTTAAAAGAGTAGGTTCAAAATCAATAATCATACAACTTTTCTCAAGATAAAGGGAAAGGAATCTCTGTAATATTGTTCACTCCATTAAATCTCTTTTTTGCTCTGTGGTAATTTAACAGATGCAATACCTTTAAATACCTACATAATTAGAAGAAAACCTGTGGAAATGAATTTATTATTTTTCATCTATGCTTTTCAAAAATTGTCCTTCCCCCTTCATTTTATGTGGTACTTATTTTCACTTATTTCTTTTTCTGCAGGTTCTCTTTAAGAACAATGCAGAGCTTTAAGCTCTGCCATTTAAACACTTTTTTTCTCATGTCTATGCTTCCTTCTCTGGGGTAGGAAAACAGAACCATAACTTCTGCAAATATCAGAATGTACTCTTGGTCTTCATGATGAGTTAAATGTTTTAATTTCATCATTACTAGCTTTCAGATCACCTTGATCAACTTCTTTCTAAAGTCCCCTTCTCCAAAGTTGACAGTAAATTTTCAAAATAGTGAGAATTCACATGGAGGACTTTTGAAAAGGGCTTTGAGTTTACTCAGTGAGTATTACTGAGATTTAATGGCAACATAAGGTAGAACAGTCCTCTGTGTTACCGCCAACAAGTGAAATAAACCCCTATTTCTGTTTCAATGGCTAGTGCTGCTTTCTTTCCCCTATGGACCACACTCATTCATTTTCCTTTTCCTCATCAGAAACTGAGCAACATGACAATTATTTTTATTTTTTTTTCTCTTTTATAACCATGTAGGCTTTTAGTAATTAAACTTTTGAAAGTGCTGCCTATAATAATGGTAGTTGCAACTGTACAGTGATTGAAGAAAAAAATAAACAAATGACTTTTCAGTGAAGAAATTAATACTAACTGAAACAGGACCCTAGAAGCAGTAATACTTAAATGCACTCTTTCAAGAAATGATCCACTTCCTGACAGAGTTGTACCACTTCCGTTAAGAGAATTATTAGACTTGGATGCTTAGCATAACTTCTCCTTTCATGGTAAAAACATTAAGTGGTTTTATACAGATAAAACTGTTGCCCAGAGCAGTTTCATAAAAAATACTTTAAACAGCAAATATACCTACCCGGTCTATTTTTCTGACAGTTATCAAGCACAGAATGTTCAATTAAAGATTCAGAGTAAACGAAAGATAAAAATCACAGAGAAGATATGCAAACTAAAGACTAGAACTAATACTGTACTAAAATCTCACAGAGAGGCTGTTTCATGTCACGTTTGTCTTTCACACTGAGTCCTTCCCTAAATTCATTTTGTGGTTTCCAAAATTTGATCCTTTTTTTTCCCCTGCTGTGCAAATGTTCTCCATGGAGTGATTAAGGGGAACATTTTGTATCATCTGGCTTTCCAAAATTTGTCCTTTGAAAATAACACTTATTTCTGTAACAATTCAATGACCATAGGAAAGCATCAACCACCTTCAACTTTAGCTCCATAGAAACTACAATTTCCATAAGCAGCTCCCCTTCAGAAAGAAAATAAATCAAATACCTCAAAACTGTGAGGCCCCAGCACGCTGGAAGTGTGCAGCTCTAGCACTCATGTTCTTCTTTTTCTCTCTCATTTCCTCCCAGAAGTCTGCACAGTGAGCATTTCAATTTCACCTCAGCCCTCAAACCAGCTTGGCACACCACCTCTTTTAGAACCAAAAAGAAAATGTTGTGACACTTTTTCTTTAATGAAGTTCAATAATATCTTTCCATGTGGGAATTTCCCACAGCATTTTTTGCCTCCCTCTTTTCACAATTAGGAATGGCAAGTAAATACACATATTTTTGAACAGTTGTGTTGCGGGGTAGAGAAGGGACATCTATATTTGGAACAGTGTTACTCCACATTCCCAAACTTGCAGCACATGCTCAGCCCAAACACTGAACTGTTGGGTGACTGACCTGTTGGGTTGCTCTTATCGTGCACATGAATATGAAAATGCTACTTAAAAAACAAAACCCATTTACATTCTGGAACATGAGTGGCTCTGCACTGCCCCACAGCTTTTAATCATTTAAACATCAAATATTTTTCCTTTTCATACCAGAGGGGTAATTGATTGTATGCACATCATACAAATAGGTTGTTTTTCAGTGTTGCAGCATACACACAAATGTGTTTAAAATGCCAGTAACACTTTCAGTCAGTTAAACTGCACTTCTAAAAGCACAATTTACATACCAAGGGTGGTTTTACTTCTCCAAATTATAAAGAAATCTCTTACAGACCAGTCGGTACTCCCCCTGGGTCTAAGCCCATCACTCTTCCTGGACTTTCTTAGGCTGCAGGCTTGAGCCAAATTTCCTCCCTCATCTGAGTCTATGACAGGCTGTGTTAGCGATTTAAACAGGACAAAGGCCAAATCTGAGTGCTGGCACCTGACTATCCATACTTCTGACTCCCGGCGTGCTTCCAGGAATGGTTGGGTCTCTGACCAGTGTTCTTCCAGGTAAGGTCTTTGTACAAGCTGGAGGCTAGCATAGCTCAGTAAGGGTATGCAGTCTCTACAAATCCAGGAGGCATTGCAAAAAAAAGGCCACTGTTTTGAAAGGGAAAGAACTTAGCTGCACCATGCTATGTCATGCCACTTTTCTGACACCTACTGAATGAGTCCTAATCAGCTTTATTTTCTGGAACAGATGTAGCCTGTATATTTCCACCTATCTGTAATTCCAATCTACCCTTAAGGCTAACAGAACTCTGTCCTTTAACAGCCACCCACAAAGTCCTGTGATACTGCTTCCGAGATAAGTGTGATGGAGGCAACATAACCAGCCCACTATGCCTGGACCATTCCACTGAAGGTCGATGTGCTCTTATGTCGAGTACACGACCAAGTCTAACCCTCTACTGCTCCAAAGTTCAGCTGAAAGGAAAACTTAAGCACAGTCTTGTACTCATGGACTATTGACAGGAGGTTTAGGATTTCAGTGCAAGTATAGCTCTTTTGTTTGTCAAAAGGTGGGATTCCTTCCAAGCATTCAATAGGGCTGCTTTGCTGTTTCTGGATATGACACAAGAATCCCACTGCAAAAACATTTTAACACTGGACAAACTGTCACGTAAAAAATCTTAATTTTTTAAAAATGGAATGACCACGTTGCAAGTAAATCAGGGACCCCTCAGTGATAATAAAGAACTCTCAGTTCATGCAGTAGTACTTTGCAAGCCCAGTCACATCTTAAACTGAAATATACACAGTAACCACTGTGTTTTGTTATATGCATAGTCAGCATGGATCAGTATTCTTGGTTTGGTATTTTAGGATTATTGCCTCATTTTTTAAAGCTGTTTTAGCTGAAATTTGAAAGGAGAAATTTTCAGCCTGCGGCAAATAAGCAGATACAGTCTGTCAAGCTATGAACATTTGAAACCACGACTATTAACAACTACTGGATTCAATGTCAGCACCCTCACACTGAGTGCCAGTAATTGGAGTCAGATTTCAGCTTCTCTCTTCTGAGGCTGCCAGGAACAGTTAGTCCAAGTGTAGGCTAGTAGAGTCACTGGATGAAATAATAGTACTAGTCTCTTTAAAATCTAGTATGTGGGACATGTAATAACCAGAAGTGGTTGTTATGTCTTGTAATGAATAAGTAGATCTTACAGTCCCCACTGGATGTACAAGGAGCCATTAGTTACAAAGATGCAAAAACCTAACAATTATTTAAACCAGTTTAGTATTTCCATTTTCCCTTTTATAGTTTAATATTATCCTGATATAATATTTATTTTCGCTCCAATAGTGATGCTTCTAAAAACAAGTGATAAGTGTTAGGGAATCAAATATTTACCAGTTTGAAAACATCTCCCATGACCAGACTTTCTATATTTATAGTCTTGATATAATACTGTTGGAAAGGCAGTAACTGGACGGACATTTCTAGTGGAGTTACATGTGTACCATATGCTACAGGGAGATACCTCAACAGAAGAGCTGCAGTGCTTGGTAGGAAACACCTTCAAAAGTTTTACCAAAAATGGTATGAAACCGTTAGGTAGTATTTTTAATTTCTGGGATGACAACGGCAAAAGAACTCTAAACCTAAGGTTTGGTATATAAACAATTAGAAAGCAGAAACTCTCACCAACTTTAAATAGCCGAACACAATCGCTTCACAGGAAACTGTAGAAACGTATACCTGTACATGCATTTTTTACATATATGTGTACAAACACACAAATATTTAATACTGGAATGTGAATAATGGATTAACAAGACATTTTATTTCACTGATCTTTGATGTAACTTAATTAGACTCTGTGTGATCACTGTTGCTGATACATGGCATTGTGAATTAGCTTGTGGGCAAGGATAGAAGCAGTGCCATTCAAGAGCAACAAGTCAGAAATTACTGTAAGTAAGAAACGGAGAGAGAAGTCATTTGCGTTATCTGTCTCAAGGAAATGAGGACAGCTTTAGAAATACCACATTGTCTCCAAATCATAACAGACTGAAAGGCTTAACTGAGATGAACAGATCCGATGTCTTTTGAACCGTATGTCCCTCAAGAACACAATCAAAGCACTCCATGAGGACAGTATCTCCCTCGCAGCTAAACGGACCAGATGAACGCGCCCCAGGCAGGACAAGGTGAACCGGGCACATGGATGTACCTACCCAGCAATTTCGCCCACTCCCACCTTACGACAAGCAAGCCCTTGCCAGGCACCTCCTGAGCTGCCACAACCCACCAGGCCGTGCGCCTTTCCAGCGATCACCAAAGCTGGTTGAACTTCAGTACATGAGGCCTCTTCGACCTCCTAAGAGGCCGCTCCGCTCGCCGCCTCCTCCACGGCCCCGCCAAAGGCCAAAGGCGACACCAGGCGCGACCCGGGGCCCCTGCCCGCACCGGGGACCGCGCCACCCGCGCCCCCGTGTTGTGGTGCCCGGTGACCCGAGCGCGTGCGGCACGGCCGCGGGCTGCAGGCGGACATACCGATGCGCCGCAGCTCCCCAGCCCGGCCGCGCCGCCGCTGCGAGTGCGCACGCACCGCCCGCGCCTCCCGTGCGGAGAGGCGGGGACTCAGCGGGCGGCAGGGG
>WEKY01016545.1:102774-115397 GCA_013390045.1 Picathartes gymnocephalus | reverse complement strand
CACACACAAACACAGGCACACACAGAGTCACACACCCAAACTCACTCTCAGTGTCTCCTGTGTCACAGCCTGGCCCTGCCTGGCCTGCTGTGTCACCTCGCCATGCCCCCCTCTCTCTGCCCTATGTTACCTATGTTTCCCTGGCTGGGACCCCTTGTGATCCGTGTGGAGCTGGGATGTGCTGGGCAGTGCCAGACGTGAACTCCAGCTCCGCACAGATCCTGTGTGAGACTCCACAGGCTCTCCACAGGGACCCCATGGACCCCACTCCCTGCTTGCTGCCACCGTTCTCCCAGGGGTTCCAGATGGCTTTTGTGTTGCTCGAAGGCACGTGGGGTGAGGGAAGGAGGGGATGTGCCTTCTCCAAAAGCTGTTGGAGGAGCTAAGCCCTTGCCAAAAGCAGAGTGGAGAGAGCTGCTCTGGATGAATCCTTGCTGAGGGGCTGAAGTGTTAGAGCCAAAGCACTAATGCCTTGTAAATTGGTTCAGTGGCTTTTACTCATTTATTACACTCCCTTTATCACACCCCGGGCCCGGGCTGCCAGCCCTGCACTTGCTGCCAAGCGCTGTGCAAGTGCAGATGGTTTAAGAGCACCATTGCCATGCCCCACACACTGTCCCTGTGCTGCATTGTGCCTCTTTAGGCACTGAGTGCATGTGTAAGAACTCCTAATGGCTTGGAAAGCAGTCAGGATGGATTTCTCCCCCCAGCCTGCTGAAAGCCAGCCATCTGCGTGGAGGCTACAGCAGCCAGGCTTTGCCTTCATTTAAACACTGCAGGCTCTGATGTCTCCTCTGCAGTGAAGCTGCTCCGATTTGCACTGCTTTGAATTTAGCCGCTGCAGTGGAATGTGGAATATAAAAGTTTCAGGCTTTCCCTAGAACTGATAAAATAACCTTTGATTCTTAATGCTATGTTTATAAACGCATAAATAACTTCCTAGCTTTCAGGCACAGGGATGGTGCAAATCAGATGGAAATCTGAGTATCTGGGTTTGGGTATTCTCATTTGGAATTTTGGCATGAGGATGTACCCTGCAAATAATTAGGGAAACCAGTCACAGACCTTGGAGGGCTTAGTCTATGAAATGCCAGATATCAGTGACTGAACTTCGCAATTCAGTGGAAAAATAACTTTTAATCTTCTGTTTACCTGTGAATTGCTCAGTTTGAGGTGTGGGACTGCTCTCCCCAGCCACAGACCACCACTTCTGAGCTGCGAGGATCTCACTGCAGCTTTGCGAACTGAGGGAGTAGCACAGGATGAAAAATGGGAAATGAATAATGAAAAAAAATCAACCTTTAGGAATTAATGATTCATACTGAAATATATCTGCCCTGGACAGTTTTCTTTTGCTGATATTTCATCCTGACCGTACAAATGGTTACGCTGTGCCCATCCCTGTGCACTCTTACAGAGATTAAAAAGAATAACAGCTGGTTCCTAACATCCAAACAGAATCTCAAAGGAGAGAATATGTATATTTAAAAGCACAATGGAAAATTTAATACAGTTAAATCCTTGCTTTGACTTCTCAGGATTTACATTAATCTTGGAAAGTCAGAGAAAAGGAAAATGATTGATCTTGCTAGTTTGCCAATGTTGTGCATGAACAGCTCTGTTAGGATCTGCTTCTGAGAAAGTATGTAGCAAAATTAACTTATTCTAGAAAGATATATTTACAATAAGCAAGAGGAAAGAGAAATGTTCATGAATTATTTCAAGTAGACTTGCAGCCATTTTGACTTGTCCCCAGTTTAATTCATCAGACAATTATGCTGATTTAACTTTAATAATACGTTTTGAAGCGAAAGCATAATTTTAAAACACTTGCTTTTCAAAACTCCCCCACCTTTTATGTATTATTTGCACACCGAATGCAATATTTTTAAATGAGCTTCGAGTACCTATGAAACAGAAGGGCTGGTAATTAATATTATTTATACTGCAGGATAACTCAGAGCCTCCTCTGAAGGGCTCCTGAGGTTAAACCAGAACAACAGAACCTGAATTCAGGCGGATGGGGCGGTTCAGCCAGAGCAGCTCTGACTCAGACTTCGGCCCTGCCCTCCCCTCAAACCCAAGTTCTGTGGCTGTTCCTGTGCTCTGAAGCACAGGAATCCCTGTGAACATGAGGATCTGGATATTGGTCTCAAACAGCCAGATATTGGTGCTCTTTTCCGTCAAAGCTGGGTAGAGTAGAATAGGCTATTTCAGCTGCAAGGGACCTGCAATGAGCATCTGTCTTTGGCTTCTGCAAGGCTGGGCTAAGAGCTCATTAGAGAAACTTTCTTAAGACACTTCCAGTGTTTCCTGCCCGCGTTCAGATGGCAAAGGAATTGAAGGATTTTGTTGTTTCCTCTTTGTGACCTTGGCCGGCAGCTGCAGGTGCGCGGCAGGACAATGAGAAATGCCTTCTACGTGCTTCCCTCACATCTTCAGAAAGGCTGGTTCGGGGAGGCTGGGATGAAAAAGGAGCCATTTCCAATCATCCCTGTGGGCTGGTACTGCAGCCAGGGCTGCGCAGAGCAAACCAGAGCAGAAGAGTGCTGAAATGTGAGCATTAAACTCGAGCACGTTTTAAAAATGGCAGAGGATGCTGTGAGTCAACAGCCCGGAATGTGCTGTTGGCTGGGGGATGCTCTTTGGTGGCTCTTCCAGCTGGGTGTGGGGGGAAAAGCCAGAGGTGTGGGCCTGGAGAGGGAGTTTCAGTGGAGTGGGAGCGAGCCTGGCTGCCTGGGATTTCACTGTCTGGTAGATGCCCAACAAGGGACAGCTTCTCTGGTGCTAAAATAGAGGAGCACGTCTGGGTGTGTTTCTTTCACAAGCACTGTCTGCCTGTCACAGCAAAGATTTTCTCTCCTGTCTTACCTGAAGGAAAAAAAAAAAGTTATTGCTACCATTACAAAAAGGAGATTTGTTTTCACAGTCACATTGAGACTAACAGGATGGGTACCCAGTGGCTGCATGTGTGGGCAGGCTGAGGTATTTAATACACTACAAAGCTTGTAACAAAGTCAGGTTTTTTATGATAAATCACTTTATTGGAGCAGGCTTGATCTCTGATTATTACACACGTGCAAATGTAAACAGCTTTTGCCAAGGCTGTAAGCAACAGTTGTTCAAAAACTTGCATTTTACAATTCATTATAATAATAATTGGACATATGAATGTACTTCTTTAGCAGTAATCGACCAGTGCAGGTGTCTTGAGTTATATGTGAAAAAATGCTGTCTTTTATTTTGATTTGACAGCCTGGAAGCAGACGAAATTGAAGAGCAACTGTAGCCACAGATTTGGACTATTCAGTTAGGGCTGAATGCATCACAAATCAGGCAAATGAGAAATTCCAGGTTTTGTTTTGGCTTTCCAGAGCAAGGGACCAACTAGCACATGACGAATTGAGCCTGCTCTGGTGTGCCCTGTTAATAAAGAGGCACAAATAGAGTTCACAGCATGAATCAACCGTTTGTGGAACCAAAGGAATTCGGTGGTGGGGCAGTTTTTGCTTCACTCTGCCGTTGCTGGAGGGTCAGAGACTGTCTTGCTCCTGTAGGAGAAGGTGTGTCTGTCAGGAGGAGCAGCGTGGTTGCACTGGTAAGGTGCAGCCAAGAGCCTGGGGTGCTGCAGAGGTTCCTTGGCCGGTGCTGGTGTGACACGCTGGTTTGAAGGGAATTGCTGGGTGAAACAGGTGGTGGAGGCTGGATGATTGCAGATATCCCTGTCACAAAGCTGAGAATTTGTGTGTTCTGTTGCTGTTTGGGGATTCTCTTCTCACCTCCTCATTTTTCAGCCAGCACGCTGCGTTTCCTCCTTTTTCCTGCACTCAACATTCTTCTCCTGCTCTTCCTGCAGCCCCTCTGGTTTCTCTCTTGCCCTGTTCCCCTCTGTGGCACCTCCAGATTGTTCTGTTGTGCAGAACTGTGCCCTCAAACCCCTGCAGAGCAGAAGGGAGCAGCCCCTGCCATGGGACAAGGGAATATTGAGTGATTGAATCCAGCTTTCCTGCTTTCCTGACTTTCCCCAACCACAACAGATATGGCCTACTCAGTGCCAAAAATATTTCCTGATGGGATGTGCACGCCAAAAGCCTTCTGACTGAAGGGTGAGGTAGGGTCTGGTCCTAGTGCTCTGTGTTTCAGGGCTAAACTGAGTCTCTTCAGCTTCACCTCATCCACAAAAATCTGTGCAGTGCCACAAACGAAGGTGGGACCTGCTGGGACCATTGCTGAGGAACTTTATTGTGATGTCCAGGATGGGACAGGGCCCTGTTGTGCTGAACATCGCGCAAATGAAATCTCCAGGCCAGCCTTGGCCTACAAAGTGCTCTTTTCTCCACTCCTGCAAGGTCTTGGAGGCCATAGGGCAACATTTTTATCAATTTACCCAGCTGTAGTTTAATTAAGTTTGAACAGTGACTTTATGTTAAATTCTGTGACGGAGTATTGCTGAAAGGGTTGTCAAGCACAGGGACTGAGGAACTGGAGCTTTAGCTGGGGGCAAAGGAGGCTCAGGGGGGACCTTGTGGCTCTGCACAACTCCCTGCCAGGAGGGGACAGCCGGGGGGGTCGGGCTCTGCTGCCAGGGAACAGGGACAGGAGGAGAGGGAACGGCCTCAGGCTGGGCCAGGGCAGGCTCAGCTTGGACAGCAGCAGGAATTTCTCCATGGAAAGGGTGCTCAGGCCTTGGCAGGGGCTGCCCAGGGAGGTTTGGAGTGCTCATCCCTGGAGGTGCCCAAGGAAGGGCTGGAGGTGGCACTGAGAGCTCTGGGCTGGGGACAAGGTGGGGACTGGGCACAGCTGGGACCCCATGGCCTTGGAGGGATTTTCCAACCCCAGTGACCCCGTGATTCTGACCAGGCTGCTCGGGACAGAGCTGGAGTCCCCATCCCTGGAGGAATTAAAAGCCACGTGGACGTGGCTCTTGGGGACATGGTAGACTTTTGGCAGTGCTTGGGGAATGGTTGGACTCGATGGTCTCAGGCCTTTTCCAACCTAAACAATTCTATGATTCTGTGAAACAAATTTGTCTGTGAATAGCTCAAATATTATTTCCTACTGATTTTCTTACTGATTTCCTAGTTTTTATGGATCATATTTCTTCAAGGATGGGTTACATTTTTCATTCTGGATCCTGATCTGAGAGACAGAATTTTATGACAATACAACTTACTGTGTGCCCCATGGTGGGAAGAATTGTCCCATTTCCTTTAATAGTATTGCTGGAACGAGTAAGGTAATCTGAATTTTGGCTTTAGTTTTGGAGGCTGACATGACTTGGAAGGGTATCTTTTGAATGTAATAAGAACTACAATGGTGATTTTAAAAGCTTTTATTACCGCTTAAAATCAAGTGCTGCCTTCATTTTCTGGAAAGCAGAAGCTGAGTTCTGGTTTTAATTGGGTTGCTAACATTTTGCTGTGTGCATTATGTAGTGTGAGCTGCTTTCTGTTGTAAAAATGATGTTGCAAGCACACAAAGAACAGCATCAGAAGCCAAAGAAAGAAAACCACACTGGGGATGCTGCTGAGGTGTGGTCAGTGCTGGCCTCCCCGTCCCCTCAGGGGTGTCCTGTGTGTGCTGGTGTCTTGTGCTGCTTCCTCCACCCTGCTCTGCTTGTGGGGCTGTGCAGGGCCAAAGGACCTCTGAAACTCGGAGAGCAAAGGAGGAACACCCCAAAGGCATTTGGGAGCGGGGTGCTCTGCTCCTTGCTGGCCTCTCTGTCGCTGTCCAGCCCACTGGGCTGGACACTGGGTCGGCATTGCAGGGGGTCCTGTGCAGTTCCAGGGTCCCAGCTAGGATTTCCCCTGGCATTTGTTGCATGTGCTCACTTACTGGATGGCTTATGCAGTGTCCCCTCTCCTTTGTCACAAGAGGAGATTTTTACTGAAGAGAAAGCGGCCAACTCATTTCTCAGCTGTCTGAAGACATTCAGCGAAACCCACCTATGGGGCCCACACAATCTGGGTGCCACAAATGCTCTCAAACACGTTTTGAATAGAATAATAGGTGGGAAAGGGAATTTTTTTCTATCTGAGTGCAGTAGTTCTGGTATGTTTTGACCCATCTATGCTTCTGTTGAAAGGATTTCCGTTGTATAACAAAGCTTGGGACAGGAAGCACATTGTGTTTGGACTTTTGCAGAAATAAGGTATGGACTGTGGTACAATGGCAAACTTGTACCTTTATAGTGGGCTTTTCTCTATTGGGATTGTTGGGGTTTTTTTTCCACAGTTCAGAAACTGGCTATTGGGGAAACAAAGCCAAATGTAAGGAAAGGGAGAAAATTGTTTTTCTGTGTTAGGGTAGGATTATAATACTAATGCATTTTAGAGAGGACATCTTGGAGGAGATCCAGTATACCCTTTCCTGTGTATATCAGCTTCCTCCAACAGATAAGGGTTGTGTCTCCCCTTGCCTATATCTGAAGCCCCCTCCTGAGGAGCTGTCGTGCCCTAAGATATGGTAATCACCCTGTGTGCTGATAGGACTTCAGTGTGCACACCCCTTCTGCCTGCTTAGTGTCTCCTCTGTGACTGTGGCATCTGTCTTTATTTCTGTATTTAATGATGGCTTAAAAAAATCATCAGCATTGGCCCATTAAAATCAGTGATGGCAGATTAAACAACAGACCATGTAGGTTAGAGATACATGAAAATCAACAGCAGTAGAAAGATTTCATCTCTAAGGCTTAATTTTTTTTCTATGCCAGTAGTGCAATGATGCTTTTAGGTCTGAATTCCAAATGTGTTCTGTGATTTTGCTGGGTATTAACAATCTGAGCTCTAAACAGTGGGTTTGTTTATGTACACAGTGCAGCCGTGGCTTCCCCCAGAGATGAAAACCCCATGCCCTGGGCTCTGTGACCAGTCCCAAACTCACAGCTGGGCTTACAAGAGCCAAATCTTCGATGACCAGGGAATTTCTAGTAAGAATGTATTTCTGTACTGTGCAAAGGCAGACCCTGTTATTAATTCCACCTGATTTTTAAAGGAAATTTCCTCATTAATCCTATGAGAAGTTTTATTAATTGGTATGTGTTAACTCCTTTTGGTTGTAATATGAAAATTAATGGTGAGATAAATCTTATAAATATGTGACCAACTCTGGTTGCAAAGAAAGCTGGTCTTGTTTTCTAAAAGATCTTCTTTGGCAGTAATTTGGGAGAGCCAAAAGGATGAGTGTAGACACAGAGAATATACATGGAGAAAAGTCATTGTCTGTTAAAAGTGATGTGAAAAGTACTTGCAATAGTTTCTGTCTATGGTGGTGTGTTCGTTGTGTAGACAACACTAATCCAGGCTGGCTCTGGAGCAGTTTTCTTCCCTGATGCCTTCCCTCAACAAAGATGAGAGAAAATTTTGGAAGTTTTGGTTTACCTTGCAGGTTAATATGAGTAAACCTTAACGCAGGATAACAACAGGAACAGCAGTTGAGAGTCCAGAGATTTTGAGAGGGAGGTGCAGTGAGCTGCTTGATACCAAGCTTTGGGTTTGGTAAGAGAGGTTTTTATGCATTTCTCTGGACTCTTCCCAGCACCAGCCCAGGCCTGCTTTCAGCACAGCTTTCCCTTTCACACATGCTGTTTTGTGCTGACCAGCTCTCATTCCAGTGCTTAAAAAATGCACCCCACCTAGTGTGCTGAATGAATCAGCTTTAAAGAACAGGAGGAAAAACACATTGAATCCATCAGCAGGCAGAATCCCCAGGGAAGCAAGAGTTCAGGAAGGATGCAAGAATGCGACCTGGAAGTGAAAGTAATACTAAACACACTTTTTTAACCTTGAAAGGATAACATTTAAGGTTGCTTGGGGGATGGTTATCTGTAGCCAGAGGCTACTGAATTTTTGAGCAGAGCACTGTGGCCGTGAAAGTTGTTACTGGGGGAGGTCAGTACTAAAGATTGAAAGCAGGGCTGCAGCTTTAGTCCTGAAAGCTTCCACAGAGCACACAGCCTAAAGCAGATCATGGCAAACCTGTGTGTGTTCATGGGTAACCTTCAGAGGGCTTCTAACCTGCATGATCAAAGGGCCCAGGATGTTTGTCATGGACCGTGGAGCTCTTGCCTTGTTCTGGGAGGCTGGAGAGCAACGCCCAGTGCCAAGGAAAAAAGGGGTTTCAAGCACAAGAGCAATGTGGCATTTTCTAAACCTGGACTGGTGGCCTTTTCAATGAATTAAGGGACAATAGGGCATGTGGACCTCGAGCTGTTGCCTTTCCATGAAAAGGAAGTTATTTGGGCAGTTGCAGTTTTCCTTGGGGAACTAAGAGAACTTGGGTCTGACATCCCTGAAACATTCAGAAGCTCAGTTGCAATTCAGGCATCACACTGTGGGAAATAAATTTGTACCTTTGCCCAGAATTAGGCTTGCTTAATGTGAAAAGAAACACTGCTTCAGTGTGAAATGCTGTGTAGTGGGAATGATATTTAAAAAAAATTAAAATCGTCCATCAGGAGGTATCCCAGGAAAACCTGGAGAATGGCATCATGTTTTATCCTTGCTGGAGCCACGTTCTGATACCCTGACTAACTTTGAGCAGCCTCATAACTAGTTCCATGTAGTTGTGACTGTTCAGGAACCTCAAGAAAGTAATTTTCCTGTCTGAGAAATTACATGGCTTGGTCCCACAATGCCCTTTGCTGGTGTTAACACAAAGCTCTGATGGTCTGGATTGGTGACTGCTAAATCACTGTAGCTCTGTCATCTTTACTGATGGATTCACTATTAATGTGACAGTTAAATGACACATTAAATATTATAGCCATTATTTCATCTTCTTTTAAAATACAGTCTGGCTTATTAAGTGTAATTTTACTGCAGCCAGGCTTGGGTAACACATGATGCCAATATAAATGGCTCTACTGCAGGTACAACAGGACTCTTAGTGAGGTCAAGATGTATAAAGTTTAGCTAGCTGTCAGTTTTTATGGATCTGCTCTGAAATACTCGTGCCCCCAGAAAGGCAGCCCTCCAAGAGAGAACAGAATTTAGTGCTTTTAAAGAACTGTTACCAGAATATGGCAACGCTATCCTTAATGCTGGGGACTGGAGAATTTGAAATGAAAACGTGCTGAGTTTGCAAAGGTACGAACAGAATTATATTGCTGTTAGGAAATCAAATGGATGTAACAGAACACTTATCCCCAGAAATAACAAACCCCACAACAACAGCACTGGGAAAGGGATGCTTTTGCAGAGGACATAGGATAGTTGTTATCACAAATGTTATGTCAGCTCTAAGGAGGAATAAATACAACTCAAACCCATCAAATTAGGTGTGACCAGTCTGACATTAATTCTTGGCCTCTTTTAGCGGTGTCACCACAGTAACTCCTAAATACATGTAAATGCACCAAGAGCTTGTGTCTCACAACACAATAAGGAAGTAGATAAATAGTAACAGTCTTGAAATTTCCATTTGGGCTGAGAACAGCTCAGTATTGACCACAAAGGGGCTTGAGAAAGGACCAGACTGAAAGACAAGAGAATGAGGTATTTTAATGTTTCTGAAAGAGCCTGAATTTGTATGTTTGGTTGCAATTAAGAAAATCAAGTAAATCTAAACCTCTGTGCCTAGAAGAGAAATTATATTAAATGAAGAAATTAATTCGACAAAAATGTTTTTCTGAAGTGATTTCCATGACAAAAATTTAAAAAGCTGTAGTTGCTTGTTTAAGAAACCAAGTATACATTTTGTGCAATAGCCCTTTGCCTCAATCAGTTATTCCATTTTGAGGTCAGGCTGCTTTTACATTATCATCACCTCTAAAACGTAATGTGAAATACAGACAGTCATAAATTGCCTCTTGTAGGACGAGAAATAAAAATGTAGTGGATTCCCATTGGATTATGAACGACTGTGCCAGGAAGACCTTCATAATTTTGTGGCTTTACCACACATGAATTATAAGCAAGATCTCTCACCAGCAGGATGCCTATAAATATCTGTAACGATTGTGCATTCATTTATGTGCTCTCCATTATGCTTGTAATGTGTCTGAGGGCAGAAATTACAGCCTGTAGCTGACAGCAGAGTTCAGCAGGAAAATATTCCTGACATTTGTGCCACAGTGACAGGGGCTGGAAGGAGAAGCCTTTCCATGGCACCTTGCCCCTCCTGGAGGGTTCCCCTGCCCTTGAAGGCCCATGGGCATGGGCAGAGCCCCTGCAGAAGTGTGGCTGTGAGGGTCAGTGAGCAGGCAGCACTCACTGACCTGCTGACCCCACCAGCCTGAGGATGTTTAAGGAATGTGGTGACAGCTCCCATCACCTTGGCTTTTTTTCCCTTTGGATTTCATGACTTTTATGTAGAAGCAGGTGTTTATTGAGTCTGAGAAGTGCTAAATTAACCAAATGGAGAGATTTCCCAGGCAGAAGCTCGTCCCTGCCTGCTCTCGATAGGCTTCCTTGCAGCTCACTCTTGGCTGGGTGCCGATGCCCAGCGAGCACTGACAGGGCTTTGCTGGGGCTCACGCGGTCCCTGTGGGCAGCCTGAAGCTGCTGAAGCGTTTCAGTGGAGCTGGGGAGCAGATTTGTGGTGTTTATGAACTTGTCACTGCTTTGGGAATGTCACCTGGTGTAATTCAAGCAGGGCAGTGTCCCTGTAACTGCCAGCGCTAACAGAGACCACCAAAATGTTCCAGAGCTGGAGGCTCTCCGCCTCATAACTTGGACACATCTCATTGCTCCTCTTACGACCTAATTTAGGGAAGATATGCTTGCCACTCCTGTGCTTTCTGCAAGTGGAACCTCGGCGGTTCCTGTCACACGTGTTACAGCTGCTGATTAAAATACAGGAGCCTCCCCTTTGCTTTCCCCCTTTCTTCTGTGCACCTCTCTCATCAACACCGGCTTTGTGTATTTTAGCTGTGTTATTACCTCAAGGGGAGACAACACTGACCTTAGAGTACTAAAAACAATTTCTTAAACGTGCCCCATCTAACAAAAATATCCCCCCCAGAAAAGGAGTCAGGAAATGGGGTTCCAGCCATGCCAGTGGTGCTGGGCTTGCCTGGGATCTTCCTCACTGGTTCCAGACCCAGCTTCTCCCATGCTGGCTGCTGAGTTCTGACAGCTCTTTCTGCTCCAAATGAACCAAACCTTTTCCACAAGAGGACAAGAGGAGTTTCTGGGTCCAACACCACAGGACCATGGGGTTTTCAGCTTGATTCCTGCTCTTGTTTAGTGAGCTTCCCCTTCATGGCCTCAGTATTTTTGGAACCATTGAGAGATCTGGTTAAATGATAGTGCAGAAGGTGTTGTATTTCCAGTCCACTAAAGGTTTGTTCCAATGTGGAAATCTTGGATTAATCTCATTATAAGCACATAAAAATGTTCCTACTGGGCCTACAAGAGCCATGGAACAAAAGGGTGTGCAGTGGGCACTGCTGGCCTGGCAACTCAGAACGCCCTGGCACCCTCTCAAATAGGGGCTGCTGTTTTATTCCAAGTTCCACAATCCTCCTCTGTCTGAGGATTTCCTTTAATGCAGTTACCTGTGGAGTTATTTAAAAGCATCTTCTGTTGCAAATCTCCCTAAAAGGATTCTGCAAGTGCTACACTTAATTATTTCAAAGAATGGAAATGACATTTAATATGTTCTCCTGCATTAACCTTCTTGCCAGTAGTAAATAAGACGGTGCAAAGCATCATTTTCATGTACTAGGCATTGCATTAAGCAAAGAGATAAATGAGTATTTCTACAGGTTCTACTATATAAGCCTGTTACAGCAGGTTGCTGCTGTAGTAATCTGGATAATGCTTTTTCCTTATTTTGTGCATGTTACTGGCAATTGTTTGGATCATAAAAGCTGCATGTCCTCCACAGCTAAGATGGGCAATCATTTATTGCTGCTACTGACAATGAAAATTACTGTCAGGATTTGATGGGACGGATTGTGAACCACAATTCAACTGTAACTCTGAATTTTTTTTTTTAAAGATATAGGCTGCTGTTAGTTTGACTCTTGGACAAAATATGATTTTCTACATTTGAGATAAAATATAATCTTAGATTTAGAGAAAGCCATATAAAGGGGTTTTTAAACTGTCTTCTCCAAAGCCAGCTCCATCCCAAAAATTTCTCCATTTGAATTTCCAACCATTACAAGTCCTGCTGTTTTCACAGACTGACATTTCTCTGCTTCACTGCTGAGAACCATAACCCTCAACTCATTTAGCAATTTTAATTCATGTCATTACTTATACCTTCCTAAAAAGTATAGAAATGCCTTAATGTTTCATATTTTTTTTTTTTCCCCTGGAATGATTATTGTTTATATTACAGCTGAGACCTGAAGACAGGCTGTGGAAAGCTGTCCCTGTCCCTGGGGTGGGTGGGTACAAAAATTGTGGTGGACAGGTGCCTGCTGAGCATGCCAGGATGGCTCTGTCTGCTCCCTGGAATTGCACTGGAGAGCACACAGGGACCTGGGCTGTGCCACGTTCAGGGGTGAGCCTTTGAGTGCAGGGATGAAGCAGCTCCAGGTGCAGTGTTCAGTTTAAACCCCAGAAGCTGTGGGTAAAATGGGCTGGCCACAGGCTCATCAGTCACTGCCAGAGTTAATGACATCTGTGGCTGTGCAGTCATCCACCCATTCACCCACCCACCCATCCATCCAT
>WEKY01016545.1:67355-102274 GCA_013390045.1 Picathartes gymnocephalus | reverse complement strand
TCCATCCATCCATCCATCCATCCATCCATGAATCCTTCCATCCATCCATCCATTCATCCATCCATCCATCCCTCCATCCATCCATCCCTCTATCCATCCATCCATCCATCCATGAATCCTTCCATCCACCCATCCACCCATCCATCCATCCCTCCATCCATCCATCCACCCATTCACCCATCCATCCATCCATCCATCCATCCATACATCCATGAATCCTTCCATCCATCCATCCATTCATCCATCCATCCCTCCATCCATCCATCCCTCCATCCATCCATCCATCCATCCATCCATCCATGTGCCTGCACAGTGTCCTCCCAAAGCACAGGATCCAGAGCTCCCAGGATCTGTGTCCCTAAGGATGCTGCAGTGCTGCATTTCATCCTCAACATCAATCCTAACCAACCCCAGTTAACTCTGTGGCTGATTCATTGAAAAATGTCTCATTTCCCACCGCTGCTGTGTGGAAGTGAGCAGCCCCGTGTTCCCACAGAGGCCCTGCGTGTGTTCCACCTCACAGATGAGGAACTGCTCCCCCAGAAGTTTTGGTGAGGTGTTAAAGCAGGGCAAGGAAGGCAGAACTTGGAGCTGGAGTTCCTCCTCTACATGATCGCTCAAGTAAATCACTTCCTCATCCTGGGGAAACACCGCTGCCCTTCAATAAGGGTCACTTAAATGGTCATGAGTGAAAGGAGTGAGTGAGTGTTAATTTTGTGCTAGCACGCTTTGTTACCGTTTTAAGTCATGAATTTAAATGCATGCAAAGCCATCTAATGCATTAAATTGATATCTTTTGGAGTCTGGATTTCAGAAATAACTCCATCATGGAAATTAAATTGTATTCAGAGAGTTTCTCTCTACTATAGCTATAACTAAAGGTTTTTTTAAAAACTATCACTGTCATTCTCCTATTAGCTAAAAAAAACCCAGCCCAAAAACCCAACAAAACAATCAAGTACCTTAGAAGTAGAGATAAACCTCCATGCAAATAAATACTTTCTGAAACCTCTGCTAATTGTTATCAAGCTAAAACTTGAGAAATAAAGCTGTCAATGCAGTAATCTCGATTGCAAAATTATGTAGTCCTTGCTGGTTTAAATGCTGGGGATTTGCTGTCTACCTTGCATTTTTGAATTGAAAGATTCACTGCTTTCCTTTTCTCCCCAGCTTGCAAGGAAGTTCACAATTTCTTTAAAACTTTGCTGCTTCCTTTTTTATGCCCTCCAAAATAAAGCAAAACTTTCAGCTGGTAGAAATACTGAGAGAAAATCGGACATAATTTTTTTTTTTTTTTTTTTAGAAAAAATTGATGCAATGCTCATTAATTTTTTACTCTTGAAGAGTTTTTGGATAATTTGCTTGCTAGAATTTCATAGCTGAAATATCTGAAAGGGATGGTAACGTTTCCATGTGAGCAATCAGATTATGAATTTGAATGACTATTTCAGCACCTTTCAAAGTAGCCTTGCATTGTCTCAGGTGGCACATATTGCAAGCAAGTTGTGAGAAAGTGAGCAAAAGTATTGCGCTTATTGGATGTAGGGTGTGGAGGCCTGTTCTAGTTCAGTAATTTGCATTTTATTTCTTAGAAGATCTAACCTGTTTTAACTGCATTTAACCTCTTTTTAGTTTGTCTTGATCTCTTTAAGCATTCCAGGAATGTCAGGGTGATGTTCGGCCTGCCAGTAAAATATCTGGAGTTGATCTACTGTCCCCACTGCAAGGTACATCCTCAGTTTGTCCTGGCCTGTAACCTTGAACAACAGCAGAGCAGCTCAGTGACACATTACTTTGTGTTCTCATCAGGACCTCGTGGTCTTTCTTCTCCAGTCAGCCTTGAAAACACCTCACCCTCAGCATCCCCTCTTCTTAAAAACGTCACAGCTCTATTTTGAGAGAAGGAATCAGGGACAATTTTCCTTGAATTTGCCACAGGTCTTAGAAAAGCCAGGTGGAGTAAGAACTTAATCTGGGTCCAAAATCAAAAGCAGTTTGTACCTAGAAGTTGTGCAAGGGGAGAAACAAAGCATCTGTCAGTAACGCAGAACACTGGAGCCACTGCAAATCCCCAGTGCAGGATGAGCAGGAGGAATGGCCTTGTTTTCCGAAGTTACTCACGGGGAAAGGCTTAGGTTGTGATTGATGAGATGTCTGAGGAGCACTAACAGCATCAGTCAGCTGGCATTTTGTGATGCTGAGAGCACTTGCTGAGACAGCCCAGGACTACACCCCAGGGAGGCTGGCTCTGGGTGGAAGTGTGCTTTCATCCTGCATAATCCAGCCATGGCCTTGGTGCTTTCATTTCAGAGCCTTGAAAAAACCACTTTGTGCTTCCCCCATCAATGGTCATGTTGGTGCAAATGGCATGGGAGAGTGGGAGTGAAAGAAGAGATCAGACATTCACCACTCCTTTGGAAAAGGAACCCTTAACCTGCCCTCTGAGCTTCATTTGGCAGAGAATTCCTGACAGAACTGTCCAGGATGTGCCAGAAAGAAGGAAAGTAACAACCAAGACCTGATCTGCTCATCTGCAGAAGATGTTTAATTACACTTTAGTTTTGCTTATGTAATTTCCTTCTTCCTCCCCTCCTGTTGGACCCTGTTCTCATCAAGGGATGTCTGACAAGGAAAAGATGTATATAGGATACAGCTGAAAGCTTCTGAGCTCTTGGGACTTGGTGGGGAATGCAGACCCTGATCCAAAGCCTCCTTTTCTCCTTGCTGCTGGATTTCCCCCCAGCTCTTTGAGGGGACAGAGGGAAGGTGCTCAGGAAGGCACAGAAGCAGGGCAGAGGCAGTGAGTGGGGCTGCCTGGCTGCACTGCACAGAGGGTCTCACACTTCCCTCTGGGCTCCAGGAGAAGGGCAGCCAGCCCAGTGCAGGCGAGTTCACCCACCTTCAGAGATGCCCTGGGGAAGAAAAAAGAAATCCTGCTTGTTCTGCCACTGCTGGCTGGTGAAGAACGTGGCCACAGCTCATGGGAGTAGACATGCCTGCTGGGGCCTGATGCAGCTGTGAGATCCAGCTGTGACTCCCTGAGGAAAAGAGACCCCCAAAACTGCCCTGATCTTGGACTGCAGGGTTACCAGAAGGTTGCTCAAGGTAAATTAACCTAATGATTTGATAACTGCTTTAATTAGTTTTCTAACTGTGCTAATGCATCCTTTTCCCCTATTCCTAAAATAAGGAAGATGTTTCTCTGCCTAGGATGGGCAGAGGATGTGATATTTGGCCATGTTCTGCTGCTCACTTACCCAAATCCTACTTGCTTTTCCTTCCCTTTCAAACAAGCCCGTTCTCTAGGTGGTTGTATCCAAGCGCAGCCTTTGCTCCTCTCGTGTCTGAAGCCAAAGCACTGCCCAGGTAATCCTGGTTTTCCTGTTGCAGTTACTCAGCTCACCTGCAAAGCCTGATGCAGAGTCTCCAGCTCTGATCATTAACAGGCTTCCCTCCTCACACAATCCACAGAGTTTTCCTGGCTCTTCATCCAATCTATATTTATACTCAATGGGCATGAATTTTACTTATAAAGTTATCTCAAAATCAGGCAGGTTATCGTGAAAACTAAAACCGTTTTTGTCTCCTTGCTCCCCAGCACTTGCCTTATCTACAAGTAAAAAAGTATCCTGGAAAAAGTAAAAAAGTATCCTGGTCTTACAGTAAAATATTTGCGAAAATTTATAGTTAGTCAGGGCAAAATGAGCTCATTCTTCCTTCGTGGACACTCCCAGAAACAGCAGAAGTGTTGAGCTTGAAATGCTCCCACCAAATACATTGCTTTGAAGTGCCATAACTGGTTAAGATTTGACAAGGTTTGCACTGCAGCTGATGATCTGCACTTCCAAGTGTCCCCAAGGATGGCCTCTGCCCTGGCTGTGGCTGAAGGATTTTGCTCAGGATCATGATCTGTGTGCTCTCCCATCCCTGTGTGGCTCAGCAGAGCTGTTCTGCTGTGTTCATGTGTCAGCTCTGGCAGCTAGATGTGTTTCTGTTTGCCATCCAGGCACCGTTACCCTTCTGCAGTGTATTTAAATTCTGTGTACCAAGGAGCACAAAGGAAATCTCTGGATAGATTTGTTAATTGCTGGTACATAACGGTATCTTTTGGAGAACAGCACCTGGCCAGGCTGGAAAGTGCTGCCAGTTGGCACTTTGGGGATACCTTAAAGTCAGGACAAAAGCTCTCTGTGATGCAGCTGTGTCACACCACTCTCACTGTGCAGCGCACACAAGAGGCTCTCTGCACCATCTGAAGGGCAAACAAAGGGGAAGGAGCCTTGATTGTATTACACGGGGATCAGAGGAGATAAAACACAGCCTAGTGCCCTGTTTGCAAAATAAAGGGTCCAACTACACAAGGTGGTGCTGCATCTGTGCGTTCCTGACAGCTGTGAGGAGAAGGAAAACTGCAGCTCTCGTCACATTAAGATATTAATAATTAATTCTTCCTTGGAATTCTGCATGCTTAGGCACTGTAGAGAAGACTGGTTTGGGTTAAGGCTGAAATTTTTAGACCTGCCATCTTCCCCCTCCTAGTTTTCAAAGGGCACAGGTATTCAGGAGCCCAAGGGTCCGTCTCCAATGACGGGTGCAGAGAGCTCAGGCAAGCTCAGGGACAGAGAGTGACACGAGGTCCAGCTGGGGAATGGGTGTGGGACCCTCCCGAGCCACTGTGGGCTGCCTTGTTCTTGGTGGGGACAGGCAGGGGACACGTAGAGCAGCAGCTCCTGCCTGACAGCTGGGGCTGCAACCGTGGGGCTGGGGGTCACCTGAACCCCCAGGAGCTTTGTAGCTTGGCTGTTCCCTTGTGCCATTCCCCCGTGGAATTCCCTGAACAAAACGAGAATCTCGGCCGAGGTTGTTGCTTTGAGGAAGAGCATCCAAAACTCAGTGTGTCTGAGGATTGTTTTGGGAAATGAGCTGCACCTAAAAGAAAATATTTTTTCAGCTGAGATGGGGGTTAACTCGGGCCTCTGAGGTGCTCGCTGGGATCAGTGGGATGTGGAGGGGGCTTGGAGGGGGCTCAGCTCCCACTCCTGCCCTGGGACACAGGGGCTGCCATGCTGAGCCCCCTCCCACCCCTACTCCTGCCCTCGGTGTGAGCTGGGACCTCAGCTGGGACCTGCTGCTGGCCTGTCTCTGAACAGGGGGCTGCCGAGTGTCCCCCACCATGAGCTCCTGCACACCCCAATTTGGGGCTGTTGAGTGTCCCCCACCACGAGCTCCTGCACACCCCAATTTGGGGCTGCTGATTTCCCCCTCCACGGGCTCCTGCACACCCCAATTTGGGGCTGCTGAATTCTCCCACCATGGGCTCCTGCACACCCCAATTTGGGGCTGCTGAATTCCCCCACCACGGGCTCCTGCACACCCCAATTTGGGGCTGCTGAATTCCCCACCACGAGCTCCTGCACATCCCAATTTGGGGCTGCTGAGTGTCCCCCACCACGGGCTCCTGCACACCCCAATTTGGGGCTGCTGAATTCTCCCACCATGGGCTCCTGCACACCCCAATTTGGGGCTGCTGAATTCTCCCACCATGGGCTCCTGCACACCCCAATTTGGGGCTGCTGATTTCCCCCTCCATGGGCTCCTGCACATCCCAATTTGGGGCTGCTGATTTCCCCCTCCATGGGCTCCTGCACACGCAGGGTGCCCCAGCCATGTGTGACCTGCAGCTCTGGACGTGCAGCAGAGGCAGGGCTGGCTGCTGCACGGAGAGCTGCTCCGTCATTTCACTGCCAGGCCAGTCCAGCAGGGCATGCCTGCCTTTGAGGAATGCCTTTATTAGTTGGCTGTGATCTGTTGGCGAATTAGGCCACGCCAAATGTGCCTGCAGCGTCCTGCTGTGAGGAGGCTGCTCCTCGCATCCCCAGCGCGCCTTGGAGGTGTTTGCACATTACAGAGTGTTTGCAGTCTATTTGTCCTGCCTTTGATCATGTCCTTGCTGAGTGTATTCCACGTGAATGCCCTTCCCTCTCTCAGCATTGATCCTTTTTACAGTCTTTTCTAACAACTTGGGTTTAAATTCTCTCACAGTTCTCTAATTAGTGTTCTTTTCTTCAACTTCTAAGGCAAAGATTGGGTTTGTTGTACCAGCTGATATTGTGGCTCTAACACACACTACCTAATATGTGGATGTGAGCATTATGTAGTGCATTATATGTACTGCTTGTTAAATTTGGCATTTTATGCATGGTTATGGGTCGTGTAGTAATACAAAAAAAAGGGGTATCTGAAAGGCATATTTTTGATGCCTCAGATTTCAATCGTACAAACTGAATTTGCTTATTTGTCATAGCAGGGGATAGAATTAGACTTGATGCTAAAATTTAAATGTAGGGATAAACCTGAATTTTAGGCACGGTGTATTACTTGCCTATTATTGCCAGCTGGCAAAAATCGATTGGCCTGTGAGGGGTTTGCTCTTCTGGCTGATGCCACAGAGAAGGTGTGATCTGCCCGTGGCTCTGTCACAAGCCACGTCTCTGCATTTTTGGGCACCTCTCCTGCCTGGGCTGGCTCCCGTGCCTGCTGCCAGCAGCAGAGTGGCCGTGTGCTGTGCTTGCCAGGGATTTACAATGAGTACACCAAATATCTCCCCTCAAGCTGTGCTAGGAGACCGTGTGTGTTTAGACACATGCTGGATAACGGCACGCCATCCCATGCACGCTTCCAAGTTCTGCAAAATATCCCCTCGGCTTCCATTTCTTTTCCTGGAGAAGCCACCAGATGCTTTGTTATTGTTCTGCAAAACAGGCTGCATATTACCCATATGTTTTCCCCCTTGTTTTTCAGGAGGCAAACTAAACGTTGGTGCTCGTTTGAAATAAATAAATATTATCATGAAATATTTTAGATAGGTTGGGAGTGAAGAGCAAGAGTTTTTCAGAGCACAGAGCAGGCAGAAGATCTGTGCAGCGGGGCATCCTGGCCGTGGCAGGCTGGGGTGGGGCTCCTGGGTGGCACAGGCTTAATGGGAAAGGATTAATAACCTTCATACATGTGCAAGAAAGGGAGTATTTCAGGGCGGTAGCCAAGCCTCCTGGCGAGAGGCGGTAAGAGGTTTTTGATCCTTTAATCTCCTTTTTGAAGGAAAGGAGAGGAGTTTCTTCCTCTGGGTTATCGGCAGCCAGAGGTGGTGCAGGAGCAAGGGGGAGGGTGGGGCAGGCTGGAGGTCTTAAAGCCAAGCAAAAAAGGGAGAGGAGCTGTTCTCTGGGGCTGCCAGAGCACAGGGGGGCTGAGGTGAATGACAATTAATTATGGGTCTTTGTTTTATGTTCTGCTGCTCGACAGAGGCCCCATTAAGGGCATAAAGCTGTAGCTGCACATCCTGTAAAAACGGGAATTCTGAGATTAAGGCACCATTCAGGCAGTGCAGTGATTCAGGTGGGTTTAGGTCTACCCAGAAAACAAAGACATGTCTGAAAGTGAATTGTTTATAAATTAAGTACGTATCCCAGAGTAAATATTAGACAGAACCAGGGGATGGATTCCCGTGAATAGTGCCTTACTTCCCAAGTATTCCCTTAGGTGCTAATGCAGCTGTGCTGATACTTAGGGACCTGAAGGAATTCAGATGGAAACTGGCAGATATCCATGTTTTGCTTTGTTGAATTTTCAGGAAGAAGCTACTGTTTCAAAGTTTCTGATAAATATTTTGCTGTGTAAAACTCAGCCAAACGGTGCATAACTCAACACATTTCCCCCTCATCAAATTCCCCAGTGATTCCTACACTATTTCATCTTGATTTTGTAAATGGCTTCTTGTTAAGCTGCTTTGGGGAAGGAGGACAGCTTTGCCATTTTTTCACGTCTTTTTGCACCTCTTCATCTAATGCAACGCTGCAATGAAAAGTTTGCCTACCAACCAGTGGATCCACTAGGGATTATGGAAAAACTTATTAACGTCACTTATTGACACAACCTTGACAACTCAGATGTCAAAAGGTTGACACTTCAAAGGGTGACAAGTGCAAGAGACTATTAATAGTGTAATTTCTGATGTGTTTCATGTCAGAGTGGAAATATCTATTGCTTAGGGGGTAACTTTTGGCTGCTCTGAGATCAGCTGAAGGGACCAGAAGGAAGCAGAGACCACAGGTTGGCCATGGGTACTTAATGTCCCTGATTTGCTGTCAAATGAGAGAAGGGCTCATGCGGAATGGGGTTTCTTTGGAGAAAAGACAGCTCTGTGAGAAAGCTGGATGTGTTCCTGATACCTCACAGGGGTGTATAGTTGGGAGGGAAAAGGTCTGTGAAGTGGTGGCTTCCTGCCTTCAGAAGTCTCCGGACATTTCTGTTTGCAGCACGGCCCAGAAAGGAATGACCTTTCTGCAGAATACGGCCTTAGTGGTGCCCCATCACTTTGGCTCCAGCTGGCTGTGCTATTTCACTGTAAACTGCCATAAATCTTTATTTCACTTGAACTCTACCCTGACCACTACCTACTGCTTTGTAGATGGCAGCACAAGCATCTGCATGAAGTGAGCCCTGCTTTGCTTCCAGGCAGACTCAGTGTCCCTGTGGAAGGTGAGCTCTGGTGTCACTCCATGGCCACAGCTGCTTTTCCACTGGCAGGAGCTGCTGTGGTTGGCACCGTGACCTCCCTCCTGTACCTGCTGGAAAAACGCTCCTGCTCCAGCTGGACACAAATGAGACAGGAATATGAAGATGAGGAGCCCTGCTCTGACACTGAATTTGGAATATGAAGATGAGGAGCCCTGCTCTGACACTGAATTTCTGGGAGCAGGAGCTGCTCAGAGGATGTGTCCCCATCTCCGAGGCTGTGCTGCCTGCTCTGTGCAGGGAATAAAGCTGGTGAACATTCTGGCTGCTGGCTGCTCAGGCTGAAGGGCTGTGCTCTGCCTCTCCTGCCTGCGGGAGCTTTGCAGTTTGAGCTGTGATAACAGCTCTGGGTGTTTCAGTGCAGTGGTACCTGCTGTGGTTAGTGGGGCTTTGGCAGCCCAGCCCTGGGAGCAGCTGTGGGTTCCCCATGGCCAGCCAGAACCCAAACCCAGCAGTGCTGGGCTCCTCATGTGTGTGTGAGAGAGAGAGTCAGGGTGCTCAGCACTGGATGGTCTCAACAGACCCGTGTCAGTCATCCCCTGAGTCTGGCTCTGCTCCCCTTCAGGAGGGCAGTGCTAATCAGGCATGACTTGGAAAATTCAGTGTAAAAATCGAGGTTTGCAGTGGCTGTGCTGTGCAGGTCTGCAAGGGAAGTTGCACACACGCCAGGACAGTGCACACACGCCGTAAATCTCTGCCTTGTGTTGCATGTACAATAAGCTATTTAATTACAAGCCACTAAGACTTTACAAGCAAGTGAATCTGATTCATCCACATCATAACTTGCATGAAAATAATGCCTGTACTTCAACAGATGAGCATATAAATGAAAATGTTAAAAATAAAATACTTTATTTCATCCTTAATTTGTGGTGGTTCAAGGCAATAACTGTCACAGACAAATTAATATACTTTATTAGGAAATCAGCATGTTGGAGATATAGCCTAATCTGTTCTGCAAGGGAATCATGCCAGCATGTAATGACAATACATAATGTATACAATTCCTATTGATTTTTTTCTGCTTAGCAGCTTGAGTGAGTAGTAGTTTCTAAATTGGTGAGTGCAGAAGACTTGCAGAACTCCTGAAGTCTTTGAATTTAAGAGACAGCAGGTTGGAAAACACAGAATTGCTAAAGCATAGTTAATAACAGGACAGTTATAGCAGTTAATAGCAGAACAGGAAAATGCCACGGAGATGTTAATCATTAAATATGCTAAAAGTGTTATTTACATACCTGCTCATGAATTTCTTCAATGTGCATACAAGACACCTCTCAGTGTCACAAATCAGGAGATCCTGGTTCTTCCCAATTATCCACAGCTCGCTAGACCTTCAAACATTGCACAATAAACTCAGGAGGCTCCATTTCACAAATAACTAAATGTGCAATAGCCAATTAATGCTGTGGTCCTGCTCTGCAGTCCACGGATGCTCTTCTGTGTAATGCTTTAAGGTCTTGTTTTGCATGTGTGTTTAAAAAAATGCTACTCCTGATTGCTGCTCTGCACAGTTGAAATAGCCTTCTTAACGAAAGGTGGAGAAAATTGATTAGAACACCTAGACTGTGGTTAAAGAAATAGTCATAAGTTGCCTGTTAATCGATGAAGAATTCTGTATAGCAGCAATGAATTCCGATATTTTTCGCTGAATTTAAAGTGTCTGGCAACAGGCCAGAGGTACTGAGGCTATGGGTTACAGTCTGCTCTGGAAACAGCAAACAGGATTTTAACTGCATGATACCAATTGACTTCCAGCATTTACAAAAAATGGATTTATGGCCTCAGCTCCGAGGGAATTAGTAATATTTACCTCTACTCTCTTAATGCTCTAAGAGTTGGTTTGAAGTGTTTGCTGGGTTTGATGACTGGCGTTCTGCAGGAGGGATAGGTGGGTGATAAAAAGCAAAGCAGGCAACAGTTGCCTTCCCCAGGGGTGTTTTTTAGCTCCTTCTGAGAGGGGGGCTGGAATTCCCTGTGCTGAGGCTGACTGTACCTGTGTTACTCTTCCATAAAGATGTGTCTGTACACTTCGTCTGGCAAAGCCTGCAGTGTCTTCTGTGAAAAAGCTCCTGGAAAGCAACCCAAGAGTCAAATATTTCCCTGCATTTTGTGCTTGTGTGTACATGGGGTAGGGGTTAAAAGGCAGCAGTCTCTGCCATTTGGACAGTCAATGTCCCATTTCCCACCTGCTCTGTGCAGCCACTGCCTGACTCCTCACAGGTGCAGTCGTGTCCCTTCCCCATGGGAGTGCCTGGCTTACGTTGTACAGCAAATTGCAATTTTTCTGTGGTTTTCTATGGTCGTTCTTCCATTTCTTCGGACCTGCTTGGTGAACCTGCCCGTGCTCGGCGGGGGTTTCCTGGCAGTCCCTGGCAGCCTCCCCTGTCAGTTCCTGAAGGTGACACCCCAGAGACCTTGCACTCCAAATAAATGCTGACAGCACTGGGGAGTGGAGACCCCCCAGATGTCCTCGTCCATTCCTTGTCCTCTCCCTCACTGCCTGGGAGCACGGAGCGAGAACTGACCCAGGCAAAAGCGTATTGCAACCAGCTTCACAAAAAAAACCCCTCCTCCTTTGGTCTGGTTTTCAGTGGAAGGATCTACCTCTATTTCAAAGGAAATAGAGGAGAGTCGTGTGTGTTTGTGTGGCCAAGTGGAGCTGCAGGGTTTTGCAGAGCTCTCTGATGAAGAAAGCGTGCAAGACAGCCATCTGGTCCCTGCCCATCAGCGCTCGCAGGCCTCCCAGCAATTTGCATTCTTCCTTTGCTGCCGAATGAGTGCTGTTTCCAAGACACAGGGGAGGCTAGAGAGACTTGTGAAGAGAGCATTTTATTCCTTATGATACCATTTATTAGGGAGATAATTAAAAATTCACCGCAAATGTGCTTTAATTAATACATCAAGATGAGAATGTAAAGCCCTTAGGGTGGAAGGAGAAACTTCACCTTTAAATATAAAATGTACCTTACTTGCTTTAAAGTAGACCTTTGAGAATGGCAGTTTTACTTATCTAAGCTCTTTAGAAAGTTGAAATCTCTTTGTAACAGGTAGATAATGGTTTCAGCTGCTTTTTTTTTGTAGGCAAGGAAATAACGGCACGTATTGAAGTGGCATACTGGTATTTTCATAGCTGGGAAATTATGTTTTACACTTTCGGTAGATAAATTATCTGAGTAATTGTGGGAGAAATTCAGACTTTGTGTGTAATATAAAACACCGAAGAGAGCTTTTAAGGAGAACAATGCTTTCCAAACTTTATTTTCTGGAGGCTGGAGAAAAGGGAAAATACTTAAAGAGGTGCCTTATATGTAACAGGCCATATTATTCAGAAAAACACAATGGTGTTATAAATGAACTCCACAAGTCATTTCTCTGGAGATCTCGCTCAGTACCTCAGCATTTAACGTGTGCCTCCTCAGACTGGCTGCTGTGCTCCTTGGCTTTCACTGAAACTGCTGGCGTTAAACTGAACTAAAAATCTGACACAAAGTGCCTGGGAAGGTGAACAGGGCAGGGTGCCTTTGCTGGCCCTGGCACAGCCAGCCAAATGTTCTGCTGGGTTTTGTGGGTGCCTGAGAGAAAGAAACCTCTGGGGAATAGACCGGGGCTGAGGCTGCCCTGGCCATGGCCCAGCACGGGGTGGGGATGCTCTGCTTTGGGCTCTGAGCTGGCCCTGCTGTGCCAGGGGGCACGGACAAGAAAGATCCTCCCACCAATGGCAGTGTCACAGTAAATTTGTGGGCTTGGCTCTATTCAATGCTAACTAGACCCTGCCCTTAAAAAGGGGCACTTCTGTGGAATTCTGTGCTTTACTTTTAATTGAGAGGCAAAGTAATTTGAACCTGAAGGGAAACTACCTATTGTGTTTGGGCTTGGTTTTTTTTGGGTTTTTTTTGGTTTTTTTTTTAAATATTTTGGTGGCTGCTGGTAGAGCACGAAGGAAAAATAAAACATCTGAGAATGAAAGGCAATGGCAGATGCTATGAGCAGTTAGTTCACCCAGCTGAACATCTGGCTACTGTGCACCCCAAAGCTCCCGAGGCTCTGTGCACTGCTGAGGTGATGGAAATTTAACTCTGGAAGTTAAAGGTGCTTGAAGAGGTATCAACTTCCCCTCTCCATCTTCAAAGAGGGTATGTTAGCTTCATGGAAGAGCTGTTATGGACAACTTTTGGAAAATTAGACCTGGAAAGAGGGGAAGAGAAAGCCTTTTTGGAAGTATCTTAGAATCATAAAATAATGTTTTGGAAGCAACCCCAAGGATCATCTGGCCCAGCCTTTCACAGCAAACCCTACCCACGGGGCTCAAATTATATCAGACATGGTCGTTTTATGCAAAGGAAGATGAAGGCATTGAATTTCATTTGCTTTTCTGGACTTGTGCAGCAATATTGGACTACTGGATAGTCACATTTTAAAGAGCCTGAGAAGTTATGATTGTAGGAGAAAAAAGAGAAGAGAGCAGATAAAGTGAAGGTTTTTTGGGTTTTATGTGTGGCTTTGCCATACATCTGTAAAAACCAAAGGGCATTAACACCTATTGCAGATATAAATCTGTATTTTAGCACTGACAGGGTGTTACAAGCACAAGTAGGTGTGTGAACTTTTCTTTAGGATTTTCCTGCATTTTTCTTGGCATCCAACAACCTGGAATTGAACTGTTAGCAAATAGGACATCCTTCTGTCCTTCATAGCATAACCAGTCCAGGACTACGTGGAATTGTTTGATTACAACAACTTAATTACCTACTCCTGCCCTCAGTGTTTCCAATAGTTTGCGCTTTCTGAAATTTCTCTGTGGTTTGAATGATTTCGAGTCTTAAAGACTGAACTCCAGTTGAATATTTCAGGGTTGGTATTAAAAAGTCACCCAAAGAGTGCTGAAAACCTGTTGTGCACACAGCCTTAGCAGCAGGTGAAGTGTTACTCAGCTGGAGCATTGAAAATGTCCTTTATTCCTGCAGGCTGATGTGGGGTTGGCCATGAGTTTTAGCACAGGATTCTTGGTAGCCCAGGGTGAGATTTTTTTCTCTGTTTTGTTTGGCTAGAAGTGGACTCCAGGCACAAACTGGTGCATCCTTTCTTCTTTAGATCTGTGTTTGGCAGCTACTGGGGAGGGCTGCTTTTAACCCCCAATGATGCTGGTACCTCCAGGCTTCAGGTGTGTTTTATTTCAAGGTGTGTCTAAATGTTTAACCTTCAGAATACTTACTTTTTTGTTCCCTATTATGCATCGTTATGGTAATAAAAAATTGTATATATGTCAGGGAAGTTTGATTTCTACCTCAGTTCTGATATGAGCTTTGCTCTTGTGTGACACCAGTAATTGGTCTGCAAATCACTGTTGTGGTGTAATTCCTAACAGAGGGGGAGGAGCTCAGGGTACTTTTATGAGCACCTTGGTTCCAGGGAGAAGAATGTGTGTAAGTAAAGCCAATGTTGCTTAGAGGATGCTCAGACTCCATCATCCTGTAATCCTCAGGTGGCCTCAAACACCTGTCCCAGCTTGGCAAGGGAGCCAAAATGATGATCATTCACTCTCTCACAGGCCTGGGGGAGCTTTGTGAGCAGAGCCAGGCAGTGTGTTCCTGCTCTAGCAGTGGTGAAATGAAAATAACTGACTGTTTTGTTTCACGTATCGAATAGTTTGCTCAGGTCACACTCCATGTCCAACCCCCTTGGGCCATGCACAGAAAATACTGTTTCTTAACACTGAAATGCAGAAATCTTTAGAGTCACCAAAAGCCCCCATTCTTTACTTGTGTAATTGAAATGAGGAAAGGCTGATGCTCTCGTGTCTGCAGCAAATGAGAGACAAGGAAAGAAATTTCATGGGGTCCTTACAGATGCTTTTGACTCTCACTTTCAAAGTTGAGACTTTACAGTATATTCTTATTAGATACAATGGTAGAGCTGTTGAATTACTTTTTAGATCAGAGAAGAATGCCGACAAGTTGGATTTGGTATTGTAGCTGTCGTTGTGGTAGAAAACTTTATCTCTACTAGAAATACATTTTGAAGAGCCTTGTTTGCCTTTGCCTTTGTGAATGTCACCCATAAGGCAAAAATGTGCATTCAGACAATCAGGATAGCTGTGCTTTACTCCTGAGTCCTCAGGCTCCACCCCGTCTGTGGGTGGGGGTCTCAGGAGGGACCCTGGGCTGTTGTTGAGCAGCCAAAGCACGTGATTGAGTTATACCAGTCCTTTGTGCTCCTCCTGACCCAGATCCCAGTGCAGAGCTGCTCTCCCTGTCTCTCAGGGACAGCTGGGGCTGTTCTTGGCCTCAGGAGGACAAACAGGAGTGCAGGACAGGCTGTGCTGGGCAGCTCTGTTCTGCCACTCGTTCCAGAAGGTGTTTTCCACAAATTCCACCCCACTAAGGGTGACTTCAGGCTGGACAGGGTCAGAATACACACTTATTTCTCCCGGAGTCTAATTTTCCTCTTGTGCCTAAGGACAGACTTGCTGCACACGAGGTGTGAAACTTCCACTGATCATCGATCCTGGCCCGTTCCTGGGGCGAGGTGTGCAAAGCCAAGGGGCCTGGTGAAAGCACGGGTCTGTGCCTCGCAAAAACCTTGTTGTGTAATCAGGGGATGTCACCTGGCATTTTTAAAACATGACATGTGGCACAGCCTGACAAGTACAGAAGAAGAACGATTTGTATTTTGTGCTTCTAACATGCTGCAGAGACAAGATGAGCTGTGCGGAAGGAGAGTCCTTTGCAGCACAGAGGGCAAATGTCAGTGATCCCTGCAGACCCCTCAGCACATCCTCCCAGGGTGTCACTCCTTGAACTGAGGGAGGAGTATTCCCCTCAGGAATGTTTCTCAAGGACAGAGTGTTTGCCATGGCTGCCAGAGGTTGTGGCAGGAAGTGGCCGTGTGACAGTGGATGGGGTTTGGTGAGAGCCAGCCTGGCTTCGGGGTGGGTTTGATGACTCAGATGCTAAAAAGGCTCTGTCTATTATGATTAGTGTTGGGGCAAGTCTTGAGGTTTGAAAGGATTGTTCAGGTTCAGAATTTGCAACCCCTCCTGCTGCCCCCCTCACTGGAGGGATGTAAGGGCTTCTTTCTCTGAGAGCTCATTAAACTTAGTTCAATATGTATGTTGTAATCCGTGGAAAGAAAATAATCATCTTCTCTAATGGCTGGAAAGAGCTGTTGCAGTTTAAAAATATTAAATAATTAACCTATAGTCCTTAGAAATAAGAAATTTCAAAATGACTTTAGTGCCTCAAATTTCAACAGAGGGCAGTGTGACATTGCTGTTTGCATCTCCGGAGCGAGATTCTCTCGTGATGATTTATGTGAAGGCTCTTCCACTCAGTGTCCTCATTAAGCTTATTATAGGAGTAATAGCATTGCTGAAAGCACAGGGAAGATGTAAACCAGAGGAGATTTTTACAATGGCTCGATGTGCTAAAGGCAGGATAAACAGGAGGACACTTTAAGGTAATGGATGGAGTCGATTACAGCAGCATCCCAGGGCCCAGGGTAGCAGACGGGGCTCTGCAGTGAGGTTATGGTTATGGATCAGCTCCTAGCTGTGGAATACTTCACGGCGTTTGTGCGGTGTGCAGAGCTCAGCCAGGAGGCTGCAGGCCACCGCTGGTGGTTCCAGTGAGCTGTGCCTGCTCTCCCCTCAGCTGGCTGTCCCCAAGGGCTCTGCTCCCCAGAGCAACAGGCAGCTCTGCCAGCAGCAGCTGCCTCAGGCGCTCTCCCAAAGGATGCTGCGTGGCTCCTGCCAGCATCACCTGACCCCCCAGCACCAAGCAGGTCTCTCCAGGCTCTTCTCGTAGAGCTGCTGCTGCTGAGCAGTGCCTGGGAAGGAGCATTTTAGCAAGAGAAGGCCAGAAAGGGCCTTTCTGTGCCGGTGAGTTCAATCTCTTGCTGTCACAGAAAGCTGTATTGTATAATCCCCGTCAGGAATTTATCACATTTGACTTCAGAGCAGACATTGCCTTTCTCCAGAGGTGACCTAACTTAGAGGAAATACAGCAACCCAACCTCCTCTTCTGTTCTTCTTCTGCAGCGTTCTTCTGGTGGAGACCCTACTGCAAAATACCCAACAGGAAGTGTAACTCCTTCATCTGTTAACTGAAACAAACCCAAACAATAAGTCTTCCATTGGGATTTTTTGCATAAGGAAAATAATAAGTATTTGTGTACACCCTGTAGGAACGTCATGTTTTGTACTCTGCCTGCGAGCTCTACAGCAGCAGTTAATTAACAAACACAATTCCCAGAGCCCTGTTGACATTAATCATTGTTGCTGGTGCACAAACACAGATGTTTTGGCATGAAAAGGTGCTTTGGTAGTTGCAGTTCTTGCTGTTGCTTAACTTTACAGCAGTTAAGCTTACAGCTCATGTAAGCTCAGTTTAACAGGTAAGGAAAGAACTGATGTTTATAAGAGGATGAGAGCAAAGCTCCATGGAGAAAGGCAGCTGCTGTGAGCATCCGGGCTGAAATAGTTGGATGTTACTTTGGTGACAGCAAGTATTAAATTAGGCAGGGAGTTGTGGTTTGCTAACATGAGACATAAACACGCAGAAAGCCTTTTAACTGTGCACTGGCAGGGGCTGCCCAGGGAGGTTTGGAGTGCCCATCCCTGGAGGGGTCCAAGGGGCACCTGGACATGGCACTCAGGGCTCTGGGCTGGGAGACAAGGTGGGAATTGGTCACTGGGTGGTCTCAGAGGTCTTTTCCAACCTTAAGGGTTGTGGGATTTGAAAGCTCTTGAACTTCTTGGTGTGAGAGCTGCAGCAAAGACTTGCCCAAAAGTCTGTTTATTGTCATGGTGTTCTTCATGACTCCTGAGTTGTGGCTAAATAAAGTTACAGTGTGCATCACTCAATTGCAGTGTGTCAGCCCAGGGAGAATGCAGTGCTAAGCATGAGGAGAAAGAAATGAAGCTGGCTTTTAAAATGTCCCTTAAACTCACTGTCCTCCAAAACTGAGCTGCATGGTGCACAAGTGTCTTCATGAACCCCTGGAAGAAAGATGGGGAAGGACTTGTCACTATTTCGATAGGAATCAGCTTGTAAAGCAGGGCTGGAGCTGAGATCAGGAACCCAAACGAGAGGGCTGGGAATAGAGAATGTGCAAATAGAGAAAATGAGGAAAAATAATTTCAAGAGACTGTTTTCTGACAGAAAAAAATGAAGATGAGCAGTTTTTAACTGGCTTTATTGAAAATGAAGCCTATATTTAGCCTCCTAGATGGCTGGAATGACTTTTCAGGGAGACATCCCGTACCCAGCTTGGAGCCAGGTTTCCAGCCCTGGCGCTGGCAGCTCGGTGAGATGCTCTGTGCGGCTGCAGTGGTTCCACCGCCACGGCCCCGTGCCCGGCAGCCGGGCTGGGTGCTCGCCCTGCCTGTTCCAGCGATCCCAGCCATCACAGCCGGGAATGCACACGCCCTTTCCCCGCCTGCAATTCCGAAGCAGCTGTGCATTGCTGTGAGAGCATTTCCTGAAGCGGCCCGTGCCGTGGCTCGCCTGGAGATTCCCGTGCTCTGCGCTGGGGACAGCAGCGCTCCCGTTCCTTTCCCGGCCCCGCTCCCGGGAGGCAGCGCTTTCCTGCCGATCGCTCTTTCCGCCTTGTTTTTAAGGCGTTTTCAAGAAGAGGAGCTGGAAACAGCTGAAGAGAGCCTCGCTTCTCGTGTGCCATCGCTCTGGAGGCGGCCCCGGTGCCGCAGCGCGGTCGCTGCGCGGAGCGGAGCGGGGCCGGCCCGGCAGCGGCTCCGCCTGTGCGGGGAAGCGCTCCGGAAAAGCGGCCCGGTGCCGCTGCCAGCCGGGCTCGGGAGAGGGCACTGCGGCTCCAGGCCTCGGCAGGCACCGCCCGAGCCTCTTCCTGCGCCCGCCGGGCCGCCCGGGACACCGGCACACCGGGGCGGCCACGAACGGCAGCAAAATGCGCTTTAACAGTCGGATCGCAGCCCGTCGCCAAACCGCTGGCAGAGGTTTTTTCTTGGCGAAACGCCTGTTGAGTCAAAATTCACTTTGTGGTTGGACTTTCTTGGTGTGTTGGCTTGGTTTTCCCCAGTGGTGGAGGGGCAGGAGGCCCTCTCGAGAGTTGTGCGGAGTGACAGAGGAATTGTCCCGTGGTCACCCGAGCTGTGACACCGCCCTTTCTGAACCTAGAGCCCTGCTGCCCAGCCTGGGGGCACAGCCCTGCATCCCGGGCAGGGACAGTCCCAGCGCTTCAGGCACCAGCTCAGCGTGAACAAAGCACCTTCCGAAGGCATGACAAAAGCAGTGTCTGCTTGCATATTGAGCAGGAGGAGGACAAGCTATTATTAAATGATTGCAGTGGGGAAGAACATTTCTTTCCACCCTTAGGCTAATATTAAATATTCTCAAGGTCAGCTGTAAGAGAATATAGAGAAAGACAAGAAGCATAGGTGCTGTCAGTTGTATTTTCTGTTTTCATTTAACTGTAGCCTTAAAATCAGAATTATTTATAGCTGTGATGCAGCTCCCCGTGACCCTGCTTCCTCCAGCTCAGGAGTGCCTCTTGTTTGTGCTCAAAAGGAAGCTGCAAGTTCTTCTTTGAGTCACTGCCTTTTGTGCATACTGGACAATAAGAAATGCCTGGAGTTTTCTTGGCTTCAAGTTAAATTACAGTTTTTCTGCTGCGTATGTATTTGATCTGCTCAGTACCCAGAGCCTGCCCAGACGCGACTGCTCTTGGGTGGTCTGTCCTGCCTCGATTGGGATGGACGCCTTAAATAAATGAATTGATGTACTAAGGAAACATCTAGGTACAAACATGAGGAATTTGAACTTTGAAGGCAGATTTACACTGCTGACTTGCTTGTGTTGAAGGTGGGGATAGTGGGGTAGGGCTTTCCCTGGGCTGGGCAAGGTGCTGATGTTCTTTAGGGCCTCCTCCCTGAAAGGTGATGCTGTGAGCCTGAGCCTGCGGGACTGATGGGACACGTGGGGGTTACAGGATAAAGCTTATCCTTGAATTTGTTGTAAATCTAAGTCAACATCACGGGGACCAGAATAACTTTAAAAGGTTTTAATATGAAATATTGCTTTCATGTATGTGAACTCTGCTGCTGGTGGAGGGCAAGAGAAAAGAATCGCAAAATGCTGAGAAATTCCAATGACCCATTTTAAAAGCAAAGAGCCTATTTTTAATCCATTTCAGTAAACATACTTCAGGCTTTAAACAAGGGGTTATTCAGCCACTCTCCTACTCATCACTCACCACAGCATCACTTCTAACCTTTCAGGTGTCCTCGAGCCAGTCACTTAACCTTCCCTTGCCTCAGTTTCCCCTTTATGAAGGGCATGGAGATAATAATTCTTGTCTACTTCACATGAGTTACAGGACAGAGTGCAGGACTTAATTTAAGCATAAATGCCAGCCCTGCCGAAGTCATACAGTCATAAACTGTATGATTTTATACTAATTTTATACTAACCTTATAATCTATTTAATTAAATAGTTGCATGCATGTTAGTTCAGCAGTAGAATGCACGTCAGTGTTGTGACTGGCTGCAGAACTGTAGATATGTGTGCATGCACCCAGGCTATTGGGGGCTTTGGCAGCTGCCTGAGTTGGTGTCATTCTTTTCTAAAACAAACCTGGTTATGATGTGTGGGCTGTGACTTGCCTGTAGGAGTTCAGCTGATGGGTTTGTAAGAAAAGCTGTGTGGGAAATCCAGCCTGTGAGAAATGGCTCCTCTGTACCCTGCCCTGCAACTCGAGAGTTAATTTTTGGCTGTCTGAACAACTTCAAACTTTTTAATGAATGAGGGCGAATCTCAACCAAATCTGAATCCAATCAAGCATGGCCTTCTTTTGAGCTTCCTAGGGCAATTCAATCTTCTTTTTGTTTACATTCTTTGCTGCTTTGGATTTTAAGTGTTTCATAATCCTTTTTGGATGGAAGATTCTGGTCCAGCTCGCCACCTGCCTACGTGCTTATTGTGTTTGTGATAAGCAGGTTCTGGAAGCTGAAGGCACAGAGGCTCTCTGTGTTTATCCCTGTCTGGCAGAGTGCTCTGGGGTGTGCTGAGCTTGGGGGCTGCGCTGGGGCTGCACCCACTTTGAAGCTGTGTGTGCTTGTGTGCTTCCTGCAAAATAAATGGCTTCTAGCAAAGCCATGAAGGGCACACTTAATTGGGATTTAATGATGAACTTCCTCTTTATTTGCCTAACAGGCAATACCAAAAGCGTCACTTTTGGTGCTGCATTTCCCTCTCTCAGTTTCCCAATCCAGAGCCACTAATAAGGAGGCGACGCTCTGTCGCAGGCGCTTTCCCCGCATTCCGTCTCTCAGAGCTCCATCCCTGCCCACATTCCCGTGCCAAACAGCTCCGGGAGAACCAGTCAGGGAATGTGACAAATGCTGAGAACGTTTCTGTCTGCCTTTGCTGCCGGTGGAGTGCTCGCTGTGTTTGCAGGATGTCGAATGATGTGTGCAGCAATCAGCTTGGCTCACTGGCACTCGGTGGTGGCGGCGGGGAGAGGAAAACCACCCCTGCCTCTCCCCTGCCTTTCGAGGTGAAACAACTGATGTCTCAAAAGCTATTTAAAACAATTCAGTGGGATTTTCTTAAAAAAAAAAAAAAAAAACTCTTATTTGCAAGCTTTCCCCCCTTCACTTCAGAGCCGAATCTGATGTGTTTTTATGTAACCACTGATCAGCTGGTTATCAGCTCTATACTCATCTCACCCCTGACTCTAAGGCAGGCTAATGCAGAAGGCAGGTAGTGCAGCAATGTTATGAAATGAGCACTATCATGAAGTGTATTATTTGCTATTCAAGGCTTGATTTCACAGCTCATTATTTATGTAGGTTCAGCTTTACCGAGTTCCCTTGGGCCAGCCAGGTTTTATGCTGATGCAAGTGCAAGCAAAGCCAGTCCTCTGATTTCTGTATTCTCAGCATCCACCTCCACGTTTTTAATCATCCCGTTTGTGTGTTTGTCTGGGCTGCTCTCCCCTGCCACCCCCTTGGCTGGGGCTGTCTTTTCCAATGGAAGCTCAATGTCAGAAATAGAATCCAGATGTGGCATTTCACCACCACTGCAGCACCTGTCGGGGTGTGCAGTGCCCCAGACACAAATGGCTTGGCCAGCACGGGTCAAGCTCTGTGTTCACATGGACACGAGGGCAAGGAGAGCCCTCAGTGTGCTGCAGGGCTCCTGCAGAGCTTGCTTTGCCTGCAGGTTTAATCAGGAGTACGGAACCTGTGCCTGTGCTCTGTCTGGAACTCTGTGATTAGGGTCTAATCAGGAATTTGTGCTGACTATTCATCATATATTTTAATAAATTCGTACCAAAGGGCTGTAAGTGGGAGAAGTTGGGCACACTCGCAGGTGGCCTCTGCGTGAATGTCCAAAAATGAACTTCTGACCTCTGGCAGAAGCCTGCTATGGGATGGCTGTAAAGCCTAATAATGACTGAATTGGACAAGGGACACATCCCAAAACCTCCAGGGAGACCTAAACCAGACCTACTGGTTGGGAGGCACTTGTTGGGCTTTTGTAGACTGCAGAGGGAGGACTGAGGCCTTGGGGTTCTAGACAGCAGAGCTGGGCTTGAAAGAGGAGCGTTCCCAAAGTGAGAAGTGGTCTTGGAAAAAAGAGAGACCAGAAGGGAGGTCCCGGAGGGAAGATCCTGGATACTGGAGATGAGTAGGGGGATGAAGGCTGGGGATGCCCAGGAGCCTTGGCCAGGAGGAGCTGAGAGGGACAGCTGTGCACAGCTGGAGCAAGAGAACATCCTCCACAGTGAGGTGGAGACCTGATGAGCAAAGATAGCGTGGAGCGAGGTGAGAGGGAAGCTCTGATCTGCTTGGTTATTTTAAATAAACCCCGGAATCCAGATCTGCTGCAGGCTGTCGCTTGCTCTGACTCACCCATACACAAAGGGGAAAAAACCCCTTTGTGCAGCTTCAGAAATGTCCTTGAGTGCATGGTTTGGTTTTGGGAACCTGTGTCACAGCTGTCCCTTACGATGCACACAGGCAGGGCTCACCGGGATAACTCCCAAGGGCAAAACTCTCCCTTGGCAGCTTCTGGGAAACACTCACCTCTGTCCCATTGCTCTCCTGTGACTTTGGAAATATCAGTGGTGTCAAGAGGAGAGTCACCACAGTACACTGTGGTGTCAGGGACACAATCACTCTAGCAAGGTATTTGCAATAAGCCAGGACTCAGAAGGTGATCCAAGCAAATGCTATGATGAGGGACAGAAAGGTTATTAGTCAAAAATATTGGTTTTGAAAGTGCACAACTTTGGAGGGACTACCAAAAGTAAATGTCAGTTGTTTGGCTGTTATACAAGTCTACCCCATATTTCTTTTTCTTGGCAATAGAGAGTTGGGAGAGATGAAATTGTCATTTGTGAGGGAGCTGGGAAATACAGGTGTTTTCTCAGCAGCATGAGTGATGTTCAGGTCTCTCTCATGCGAGCACAAGTCGTTTCACAGAACAAAACTCTCCTCTGCTGCTTTACTATCAATGTTCTTCCAAGAAACAATCCTATCTGTGTTATTAGATTAATATATTATTTTCCTGTTTCTTTTTCTCAATGCACAGGGAACATTCCTATATGCCATGATGATCCCTTGTGCTTTATTCCAATTTTTAAAGATAATGTTTCCGTTGTATGATTTTAGTTGAAGACGATTTAATGTGAAGGATAGTGAGGAGGATCAAGGTACCATATTAATTCTTCCCATTTCTGGCTTGGATTATGGATCCAGAGGCAGGAAAAGAGATTCTGCCCCTGCATGGCAAAGGGGAGTGGGTTTGGAGGCACAATCAAGACTGCCAATCCTGCTTGGCAGCTGCTGTGGTTTCTCCCAAGAAGTGAAACAAAATCAGTTTCATCTCCTCTAAGAGGTGAGAACTGAATCCTGTGTTTCTTGTTGGGTTTGGAAAACTCCTCCCTCTGAAGGGCCCTTCCTGGGACTCTGTACTTGCATGTTGTTCCTGTAATTAGATTGAGTGGAACACTTTTGCCTTATAAGATTAATGTCAGGATTATAAAACCTGAGCTACAAAACAAACTAAAATTGCTTATGAACAAAGAATTCATTCATATTCTCTCTCATGCAATAATTTCTGTTGTGGAGCTTTCCTGTCCAGTTGTTTTGGCCAGCTAACTGGGAAGAAACCTAGATGTAGTATTGATGGAGAAGTGATGTACTAAGTTGCATAAAGTTTCCCTATGGCATCTTAGGAAGAAAATAAATATTCCAGAGAGTAGAGGTTATGAGTCCAGTGAAAAACAACTCTTTAGCCTAACTGCACATACAGGCTCATAAATATACTGCTTTCTGTCAGGGCAGGAGAGCTGGAAATGCATATTAGCTGAATCCATGCCAAGCAGCATGACTGCACTTGGATCCTCTCAGCAACAGGGAAAGCACTACTTCATGTCAACATAAATTTGTACATTTCTTTCGTGGTGGGGAGAAAAACCCATAACTCCTTTCAGAACTACGGCCCTGTTTTATATCAGAAATACAAAATGCTGATTGTATAAATTTCAAACCCAGGGTAATTTAGAAAGATGAAATGATCTAGACACCCTGTGGTATTTGTGGCAATTATGTGCATCTTGTTTCCCAAAGAGGTTTATTTATGTTTGGCTCTGGAAATGAGAAAAGGAAAGGGAAGGTGTCATGCCAGAAGTGCAGCCTGCCAGAGGGGTGCTGAAAGGACTGTAAGGGCAATTCAACTTCATTATTTTCTACTGAGACAAATTCAGAGTAGAGAATTCAGAAGGCTGGTTTGTTGTTTCATTTACACAGAGGGGAAGGGGTTGTGAGTGCTCCTCCGTGAGGTTCACCTGGCTGACAGGAAAACAAACCCCTTCCCACACCGAGCTCTGGGAAAGCCAGGCCTTGTGTCCTTTGGATCTGGCTTCAACAGCAGCCCTTGGAGACCAGCTCAGAGCTCTCCTTAATTTTATTTGGGGTGAAATACTGGGGAAGGGCTTAGGCAAGGACTGTAATTGCTCAGACCATTAAGATGGAGAATAGCTGCTGACGGGAGTTTTCTCCTGTCTGGCAGAGTATTGGAATTGCAGTCAGGGGTGCGATAGCCTTTCATTAACATCAGCACCCAGGATAACGCTACAAGTAAAGCTGTTGTACTTTATTGCATTCTTGCTGTCATTTAATTGCCTGATAATAGGTTTTCATAACAATAGAGGCCCACGGAAAGTTGGCTGGAGTAATCCCCACTGGTGAATTAACTGTGGCAAAGTTGCCATTAACAGAGCAGAGTTGTTTGGGGAGGTCATTGCGAACAGATGGCCATTATTTAGGGAAAACAGCTCTAGAGCTGGGTCCCGTGAGGGAACCTAAAGTTCCCATATTTAATATGAACTCTATGAAAATGTGCAAAAAGGTTCCCAGGCAGACAGAAGAAGGGCTGTGCTGCAGAGCTTCACGGCGGTGCTGTTGTGAACAGTAAGTGCTGAGAGGAGGAGCCTGGTGCTTTGTTTTTAATGTAGTCAGAGGTATCCTCTTCTCTTGATGACCTTAACCATGAGCAATCTGCTTTTGTCTCATCGATTCAAAACTCACACAGGCTTCCACCTTGGAATATTAATATTAATCACCATTAATAAAACATAATGCTTACATGCACATGGGTGCTTACATATGCAAACATCAGGTTCAAACACGGTGAAGCAAACGTCGAAACGCTGGTGTTTGTTACATTTGATGTCTCGGAACTCCAGTGGGATTTTCTTCTCATGAAAGAGCTCATGTCTCATTTGATCACTCTGGGATGTGGTTTGAAGGAAATTAATTAGCTGGAGTGGAGTGGACTATGAATTTTATTTTCGCGAGTATCAGACAGTCTGTTTTGTAATTCAGTTGTAATTTCCAGCGTGAGATGGGTACACTAGAGAACAGTGAGTGCAACTGTCGTGGTTTTCTTACTGGAAGGTGAGGCCGAGATAAAATAAGTCTGTTTTCCAGGGAGATTTCTCATACAAATTGAAGTTGTAGCTGCCAGTCAAATCTCTTTTCCATTAGTGACTCTCAGCTTTCACTTATAGATTTCAATGAATAACAAAAAAAGTTAAAGGCCTGCAAAAGACCATATTGAGCAACAAACTATTTTTGAAGAGCCCTTTTCCCTCCCTCACACAGATGGGAAATAAATACAATCCCAGCTTCCTAAAGCATTCTAAGATTGCCAGATACCCGATTTTCCTCCTGTAAGAGGCATCTTAACCTCTCAGAGAAGGGGTGTTTTCCTTTTTGGGATTCTCAGAATTCTCATCTTGATAAAAGGAGATTTTGTGTGCAGTGAGTTGGGTCTGTTACCTCAGAGAGGACTTGCTCAGCAAGCTGGGATGGAGGGAGGGTGGCCAGCAGTGCACCTGGCCTGCCTCTACCTCGAGGGCTGCGTGTCAGAAGGCTGAGGGCACTTTCCGAGGCAGATGCAGCAGGCACTGGTCAGTTTGGAAGCTCCCAGCTCTGCAGACAGCATGAGGGAAGGCAGATACCCATGGAGGAAAATCCTCTTTAAAGGAGAGTGAGGCCATGATTTCCAGGTGACTTTTCCCTTCAGGCACATTCAGCTGCTGCCATTTCCACCCTCACGAAATGGTGGTGTAGAGACTGCCAAGACCTTTGCCATGGCACACTTCACATTTTAGGTGTAGTGTAACAGTGCACGTCCAGTGCCTAATTGAAATCAGAGACTCGTAGAATATTAATTTTTATTTTGTTTTTGTTTATTTTTTCTTTTTGCGTTACTCGTGGGCTATATCCCTGTTTGGGAGGAAACCACACAGCTGCCCCGAGAGCATCCTAACGAGCTGCTGGAGTGATGATGGTTCTCCACAGAGAAGCTGCAGCGTGTCAGCCCTTTCGAGCACAGGGCAGGGCAGCTTGAGACAAATCAGTGTAATCACCACACTCAGTACGAGGGAAGTTTGTAACTTGCTGCCTGTGCTCTGGAACAAATGACAAGTCTAACACTGGTGAGCTGTTGTGGCCACTGCTTTGGGGATTATGAAATGCCTGCAGTTTGTTCGTCTCTTGGAAAAACAGCTAAGTTGTTCACGTGTAAAGCAAATTGACTTTTTGTTTACTTTTGTTTTTAATGCGGCCATAAAAGTTTATCTATTGTAAATTAATTTGTTTTTAGTCTTGTACTACAGTATTCCTCTATTAAATGCACTCAAACTATGCAAAATGTATTCAGAGAGCTAATCATCTGCAGAAATGGCTCAGTGAATATTAAGGCTGGACCAGAGCTATCAAATGGAAGCCATGGAAGATAGGGATGCAAAAACCCCTTAAATCACTTAATCCTTCAAGCCTCAAATGCAAGGCATTTTCTTGGAGAGAAGGATGTGTCAAACTGAGAAGAATTATTGCAGCAATGAGCATTTTTTTGGTGTTTATTTTGTTGCACTGGGGGAGTGCAAGAGCAGGGTGTCACCTGCATTTATAAAGCCAGGATTGTGCAACCCTGATCATCAGGGCTGTGCTTCTGTGGTGCCCTTATTCTGGGCAGCAAGTGTAAGATTGTGAGGTGGGAAAATGGGCCCCGGGGTGTCTGGGGGATGCCCATCACCAGCTGTGCCTAAAGCAGCTGGGTGTGGGGACTCCTCCAAAATGCGCTGAAAGTGTTGGAGAGAGGCTTAGAGGGCACTGGATCAGACCTGAGATCACAGAGTTTCTTCACAGAGTGGTTTGGGTTGGGAGGGCCCTTAAACCCATCCAGTGCCAGCCCCGCCATGGGCAGGGACACCTCCCACTGTCCCAGGCTGCTCCCAGCCCCAGTGTCCAAGCTGCCCTTGGGCACTGCCAGGGATCCAGGGGCAGCCACAGCTTCTCTGGGCACCCTGTGCCAGGGCCTGCCCACCTTCACAGGGGGGAATTCCCTCCAAAGAGAGTTTATTCCTTCTTCTGTGAGGAGGGTGATCTGCTCTGAGATGAGGGGTTTGGTGGGCATGAAACTTTGCTTGCATGGCTGGGCTTTCCAGCTGGATTCACAGCAGCTGCCTCGTGGGGCTGGGAACTTCTCAAAGAAGGAGCTGAGTCTTGCTTCAAACTGCCTGGATTTAGCTGGGTTTGAAGTGAGCACGTTTGTTTAGTTTTGTTCTCTGTTTGCAACCCAAAGGTAGAATCACAGAATGTCCTGAGCTGGGAGGGGCCCACCAGCAGCATCCAGTCCAGCTCCTGGTGCCCAGGAGACCCCCACGGTCCCACCCTGTGCCTGAGAGTGTTGTCCAAACACATCTCCAAGTCATTCCTGTGTTTTGGAAACCTCCTCTGTGTTTGTGCAGAAAGCAGTGCCTTTAATCAAGTTTTGCTCTAACGGTGGAGAGTGTTATTAATAATACAGAAAAGCTATTTCAAGTAATTAAAATGGGGGAAAAGTGTTATTTTACAATTATGCTGACAGCTTGTCTTTGATCTTGGAACCTTTGTCAAGGTGTGTTAGTAATGCAAACGAGTGCCCTCTCATTTACACCTCGGAGTAAAGCTATCGTGTTTACTAAGGCAGAACTGCCCTGTGAAAGTAAAGTACTGTGCTAATTGTACTCCAGAATGGGATTGGTTGGCTTTTCTAACCTTCCTTCCCACTTCTTGTCACTTCTGCATTACGAAGCTCAAGTGGAAAAGGAAGCATGTGGCAAAATGACAACAATTTTTGCAAACATTTCGATAATTTAAAAGGTTAATAAAATACCAATGCCCGTGGATCTGGATTTGTCAGTTTGCTGTGCAGTACTGTGGAAATGGAATGTTTGTAGGTGACTTGGAGAGGGCACAGAACCTTTTCTGCCTTCCTCACCCCCCCAGATTTGCTCAGAACACTACAGTGTTTGTGACAACAGGATTTAGCCCTTGTGCACAGATGCTCAGTATTCAGCTGCGGCTTAATGCACTCTCAAATGAAAATTCCTGTTGTTTTGCTGTACTGAAGGCAGTGTTTTCAGACCTGCTCATCACTCCAAGGGTTGTATATAATTCCTGTAGCTTCTGTTTGCCTTCCCTACTCCTGTCCCCTGAGCTGCCTCCAGCTTACCAACACAGGTGGTGGAGGCTGGGGACCTTTAGGAGCTTGGAGAGAATGGTAAAATCTACTTCAGAAGCCAGGTGGAAATTCCAGCACGAGCTGTGCTGGGGCTGCAGCTTCTTCCCTAGGAACTCCTGACCTTTGTGATGTGAAGCTCCCTGATATATTCAGCCTTGGCTGGAGATTACATTAATCCTGCATGACCCAGTGCTGGGAAGATGCTGATTTTGTTCAGGAATGGATGCAAGTTTCTGAAAGTTGTGTTGGTTGTTTAGGGGTGGCATGAATATGTTACCCAGATCTGCATGTGTTAACTGCAAATATTTAGTTGTGATGCAGGGCTATTTTTGTAGCCTCTTTTTTTTAAAAAAGTAGGTTTATGATAAAATAGTTGATAAGAAAGCAAATGATGCCCTGCCTGTTTTCCTTTTCCTCTTCTCAATTTCTTAGAGCTAGTGGAAGGACTGGGAGGCAGCTTTGGAGTATGTTTTAAGAGCCATCATTCACGTCATGTCAGGGTTTCCAGGATATTATAAAATCTAAATTAAGATTTAGATTACAACACCGCCTGGAAAGTACTTTGCTTACAAGTGAAAAGAAATAAAGCCTGTCCCATATGTGCTGTACTCTGGGGGGAATTGCCTTTTGGGGTGCGCAGCTGGGTTTGAGATTGCTGAAAGCATTCCCTCTCCTCTTGTGTGTGTTTGGGGGTGCCCAGATGTGTGCAAGTGGGATTCCCAGCCCTCTGCCCCTGCTGCACGCTGTGACCCGGACAAACCTCCTCGGATGGCTCCCAGAGTTCCTGCTGTGGGGCCACTTGTGAGGACTCTGCATGGCCACACCTGCTCTACTGATGCCTTAGGATTTCAGCTTTTATATTTTTCATGTATTTGTAATCCTGCAATTCTTTAGTGTAGAACCCTAAACTCCATACGCAGTGTCAGCTGCTGCTTTCCCATATTTTTCAGACAAAACAATTCCTCTCCAGGCCTGGGAATCAAGGACACCTCACTGTCTCAGGCCCTGAGAAATGGAAACAAAAGAGAACTGGGGAAGGGAACAAAGTTGGGGTAAATCACTTCATTACCTGAAGCTGTAATTGGAGGATTAACCCCCAATAAGCAAATGGACCAAACTTATAAAAGTGTGAAAACCTGTGACTTGTGATCCCTTTTTGGGTGTAGGCCCTGGGGGGCTTTGTCTGCCCTAAATGTACCTGAAGGCCCTTCAATAAATATGACTGCTTTTTATTCCCTTAATTTTGTCTGGCCTCTGTTTTCAGGTAGCCCAAAAAGGCATCACTACCACACGTTACTGGCTCGCTGGCGTGAACCTCCCAGGCAAGCTCTGCTCCCTGCTGAGACTTCACAAACAAAATGCTCCTTCTCTCCTCGGCCTCCAGATAGCAGCAGAACACCTGCTGTCGATCAGGTTATTTCTTGAATCCCACCCCCAGTATTTATCATCTTATTAATTCCCCTTCACAATATTAAAAATGTTAATTCTGTGTTTGCCGAGTCTCCCGTTTCCCAGTGAGAATAGGACCGCGCTGTTTAATCTTCCCGCACAACCCGCTGCAATTTTTTCAGAATTGTTATCATTTTGATTAGTCTGTAATGCACCTCCCAGAACAATTATAAACTCTGTAAACTGAAGCTGAGACAAGCTGTTTGTTGGGGATTTGGGCCCTGCTGGGGAAGCCTTTGGGCCCTGCTGGGGAAGCCTTTGGATCCTGGCCTTGGAACGTGTGCTTCCCAACCAGCCTGCGTGTCAAGCGGGGGTTTGCTTGGGGTACATGGGGTGAGAATCTTTTAGGGAAAAGCAGCTTGGACAGGCTCAGAGCAGACAGTGAGGAGTCTCTTCTGAAGGAGGACAGCTCTGCTCATGTCAGACAGTACAGCCCAGCAAAGGGCCCTGGGCAAAACCTTTGAAAATTAAAGTTAGACAGGAGAGGAGGGAAATTAAGATGGTCAGGGGCTGTTCCTGTGGCATGCAGCCATTTGGATGGTGGGTGCTGTGGAAGGCTCCAATGATCCCACACGGGTGCACATGGACCTGCCTTCTCTCGTGCTCTGTGGGAGCTGGGCTGCTCTCAGAACCTTGGGTTGCTTTTGTAGGAATGCCAGTTTACATCACTAGTGGCCACATTTTATATGATTAGATGGGAATTTTGAGGAAATAGTTGTCTTACAAGTGCAGCTAGGCACTTTTTCCTTTAATTTGGGAACTTGCAACATCTGAAAGAATTTCCTTAGTCTCTCCCATACTCTTGTGTGTTGCCTAAGGTCTTCTCCACTTTCAAAAACTGTATTTTTTTCAATTTTTTGTCTGTTTAAAGTAAAATCTGCAGGTTGCTGCTAGCACAATTAGGATGTTTTATTGCTGAAAGGGTGGCTTGTTTGCCCGTGTGGACTCTGAGAGTGTGGTGGAATATCAGCCTTTTTCTGGGAGGAGAAAGCTGCTGAGTGAAGGATCGGATCCTCTCCCCCTCCCTGGCACTGCCACCCTTCCCTTTCCCAGTCAGGGGAGCTGTCCCAGGGACACAGGGCCATGCAGGAATTCCTTAGCTTGGGGTTCCAAGTGTGAATTACTCCAGCGAAGCCAAAGTGTGGAAAGAGAAAGTTGTGGCTGCTGAACAAAGGAGTAACAAGAGGATAAAACCAGAGATGTTTGTGCCTTCTGTGGGTGTCTGCTAAGGATGGCTGGCTCTGGCTGTGTGGGTGACTCCAAAACCCACAGCAGACACCTGGTGTGCCATGAGGCAAAGCAGACACATTGCTACCCACAGGGACTGACTTCAAGTGCCTGGTATTTGGCACAGTGTGCCTTCAGATTCCATGAGGAAATGCTAAGCATGGAGCTCTTACTGCTCTGCTCAGGCTAGGCTATTATGGAGAATAAAAAATTTACCAGAGCCTAAGCTCTTTGGTAGTTATAAACATGGGGAGAATTAAGGGACAGGAAAATTATAGCAACTCAGCTAAATCACTATAATTAAGGCTGAATTGCTTTTTATATTACTGCATTCATAAGTAGAATGTTGAAATAAATAAAAAGTAAAAGCTCAAATATGGCTTCAGACTTAAATTTAGGTAGGACAAAGCCGTTTTTTCTATCAATGTGTGCATAACTTCCAGGTTCTGTCATCCTCCTCCTGTTCTTACCAACGATGCCTTGCCCTCCAGACCCAAATATCTCCTGAGCTTTCTCCACTGGGAAGACTGGGCTTGTCCTCGCCTGCAGGCACAGCCCTGTCACACTCAGTGCCTTTTACAAAAGGCTCCTAAATCCCTTGTGTGGGTTTCCAATCCCCTGTGTAATGGAATCAGAGACACCCTCACACCATTCAGACTGAGACCCAGCAGGCTGTAGGATTTTGAAGCAGAGGGGGTTTTTTGTTTGTTTGTTTGTTTAGTTTTTTTTTTTTTTTTGCTTTGTTTTGTTTTGTTTTGTTTTTGGTTTTGGTTTTTTTCCTTTTTTTTTCGTTTGGGAGTATGTGGTTTGTTTGGCTTTAATTTTATGTAACATCACAGATTCACAGAATAAGCTGAGTTGGAAGGGACCCCCAAGGATCACGCAGCCCAGCTCCTGTCCCTGCCCAGAGCCCCCAACAATCCCACCCTGGGCATCCCTGGCAGCGCTGTCCAAAGGCTCCTGGAGCTCTGGCAGCCTCGGGGCCGTGCCCGTTCCCTGGGCAGCCTGGGCAGTGCCCGGCACCCTCTGGGGGAAGCTGAACCTTCCCCTGATCTCCAGCCCAGACTTCTGCATCTTCATCAGCCCCCTGCTAATTACTTCCCAAGCCAGGGCCAGTTTCCACTGAAGCTGAAAGTAATGTAGAGCCTTGAGAAACACAGAGTTCCCCCAAGCTTGGTGAAAATCCTCAGTTAGAGGTGAAAGACCTCCATTAAAGCTCCTTCAGGGGGAAAATCCAGCAGAACTCAATCCGTGCTTGCTTTGGGAGGCAGCAGGTGGATGAGTTATCAGCCAGGCAAAGGAGGGACTTGGGAAGCAGCTGCAAGTGTATTGAGAACAGGTTAGGACATACAGGGCTTGCTGCTGGTAAGCTTGTTTGGGTCAGCAGGGCTGAAATGGGAACAAATTCCTGTGTGAGCATTTCAAAGGCAGCTTAGGGAGAGTGGCTTCCTTCCTGATGAAAACCAGTCTGAAAGCTCTGAAAGTGATAAAATATACAAGAAAACAAAATGGCCTTCATGGAGAGAATTCTCAGGTGCTGTCATGCTTGTGTAGGCAGCAGCAATCCAATCCCAGCTACATTCTGCATTTTCCTGCCACAATAAACCCCATCAGTGGCACTGCTTGTGTGCCCCCTGCCTCCCCCCTCCATCTCACAAACCAGTTCTTTTGGACATCATAAAGCTGACTTTGAAGGTCTTGCTCACATTAATTTGGGACTCCCCTTAAGTTGTATCTTGAGTTATGAAATGACGAGGCTTGGAAGCAGCTCTGAGTGATATTCACGGTAAATTGGTTCCACGACGGAGGGAGCGAGGCCACCTTTGAGTGCTTCTGTTAGTCCCAACAAACTGAACATTGATCTCAGCGTGTTCAAGAGAGGGGGGAACCCTGATTTCCCCTTGACTGGAAGCAGCAGTGAACCTTTTTTCTCTGTTTCTAAATTCCTTTTCATGTAAGCTTTGCTGCCTCTCTGTAACCATCTGCTGCAGTGCTCTGCACTCTGAGCTTGTCTCACATTTCAGATTTTTTCGTGTTTGTTTCTGTGGCAGTGGAAAAGAGTTGGAGGATGTGAGCTCTGAAAGTTCACAAGCAAAAGAGCAACTGAGGCAAAGGACATCTCAGTATGAGGGAATTTAAAATTTATTGTTAAAAAACATAGCTGGTTAAAAAATCCTGATCATTTCAAATGTAGTTATCAGGCTGTCGTCCCCAATATCTTCAAGACCTTCACTTAACCCTAAATGTACCTTCATGGTGTCCCTGACTTGTTGGCAGCTGGAAAGTGGATGTATGTCTCTAAACTTGGTATTTTTAAGAATGATGAGCTGTTCTTGTTGACAAGACTTTCTCATATGTGAATAGTGTGTAACAGGAAGGTAAACTGTAGTTCAGAGCTTGTTAAGTGGAAGATAATGTATATTTTCAAGGGGCAAGAACATATTAAACCTAATTTCTCTGTAATGTATAGCCCAGAAGTTGGGTTGGAGGGTGTCTTTCCTTTGGATTTAGGGACAGCAGGAATAGGCTCAAACAGATTTCATTGGATAGGAGGAATAGATTAATGTGTTTCCTAGAAGCCTGAACAGCATGTTTTAATTCACTTTTTGTATGTGGCAAGTTTTTGACATAAAATCCTTTCTGTAACTTTTATTTAAGCAGTAGATAGTTAGCATTTCTCTGTCATGTTTTCAGACTGGTCAGTCTGTTCCAGAGGGCCACAGCTGGAGTCCTCGGGCAGGGCTTTTGGACTTGTCCAGTGTCCACTGAGGTAAAGACAGAACCATTTTTAGGTGCCTTTGAGCTGTTAAAATGTTTCCTGATTCTGCCTCTGTGTAATTATACATCTGCCAGGGTTTGGGGATTCATATAGCCAAAAGGAAAACTTATGTTTGAAAATCAGAATGATCATTTGGGAACCCCCAGCCAGTGCCAGGCTTGGAGCTGCCGCTGCTCCCAAGCCCTGATTGGAGTTTGGGGAGTGGGAAGGGGCTGCTGAGGCAGCTCTGGTTGTCACCAAATTCTGTGTCTTTGGAGGAGCAACAGGAGTGGGATGTGCCGAGGGGGAGCATCCCCAGGTGGTGCTGCTGCAGAGTCTTGGGCTGAGACAGTCCGAGCTCAGCCTGGCTGAGTGGCTTTGTTCGTTTTGTTAAGAAATAGAAATATAATGGTTGCTGAATGACCAACAGAAAGGAGGAATGAATGTTTCCAGGACTGTCAGTGAGGATTGGAAGAGAGAGCAAATTCAAAACAAAACTCCACAAGCTGTAGATTATTACTAGAAGGTTCTACAAATATGATATCTCTGCAGATAAATTTCAGGAGTCAGGAATTTTGTTTAACTTCTGGGATTTTGCTCCAAGAGAAACAAAGGCATCACATGAATGCCAGGGGTGCAAATTTTAAAATGTGTGTGCATGTCCCATAGTCTTCACTGCTCCAGGTTTGAGACCTTCCAGCGGATGAAAGGTTACTTGGGATGAGTTCCTTTATGATGCTGAGAACCCAAACTCCTTGAACAGTACACAGGGTGACACTTCAAGAACTTTCAAAGCAAATCAATTTAGGTTCTTATTTAGATCATTAATTCTTTGTGGTGTTTTGTGGTGGTTTTTTTT
>WEKY01016545.1:38061-67305 GCA_013390045.1 Picathartes gymnocephalus | reverse complement strand
TTTTTGGGGGTTTTTTGGGGTTTTTTTGGGGTTTTTTTTTGGTTTTTTGGGGGGGGGTTGGGGGTTTTTTTTGGGTTTTTTGTTTGTTTGTTTGTTGTTTGTTTGTTTGGGTTTTTTTGTGGTTGGGTTTTTTGGGTTTTTTTGTTTTGTTTTTTTTGGTTCTAGTATTTATTTACATAAATCTGTTTCTTCCATAACTGGAATGAGTCCTGTAGGGTGTTTCTCAGAGTAGCCCACAAAGGCTCAGCTTGCTAAGATGCCTGCAGTGCTCTGGCCTGGACCAGTGCAATACCCTGAGATCAGCAACGGGTGTAATTCTGTGGAAATCCCTCATTTTCCATGGGGTTGAAGAGATGTGCCATGGTAGGGAAGATTCCCAAGGACTGCTCTGAAAAAGTGGTAACTGCTGCATCCTGGATTAACTCGAGGTTTGCATTTTGGTGGCTTTGGGTTCCAGTCCCTCTGACAGAAAGTTATGGGGACTGGAAAGCTGGGAGATGTTGAGGTAATGCTCATTAAAACTCCTGAATGTTTCTCTTGTCCTGATGCAAGAGATCTTTACCTGACAGCCTCAATAATGTGATGAAAATTTGGAAGCACCAAACCTGGTTGTGGCAGCTGGAGAGGTGACAAGGCTGAGATAAAGCCTGCACAGGCTCCAGGGAACAAAGGTCCATGCAGAAGCTTCCCCTAGCACTGACCAATAATTCATATTGAAAACTGACACTTTTGCTGAACATTTAATTTCTTCCAGGAAATATCTTCAGCGTTTAATTTCACTTAGCTTAGAGTAACTTAAAGTAGTCTAGGAATAGAGAAATGGAATTAGCAGTTACCCAAAGGAGCACCAGTTTTGCCTTCACTTAATTTTGTGCAAAATGTAGTATGAAATTCCGAAAAGAGTATGCTGCAGATGTGATTTGATGCCTAAGTAGGGTAATTTTGAATTATGATTTGTGTTAAAAAAATAAAAAGTCCTCTTCAGATGTAAGACAAGAGAAAAAGAGGAGAGATGTGCTTATGATAGTCAAGAACTGTGATACATAGGCATCAATGATTCCATTTGTTTTATATACTTGCTTGTCATTTTAATGGTTTATTATCAGGGATCCAGTCAAAATTGGCAATAAAAAGAACATAGCTTTACTTTGATTCAAAGTCTGCAGCAGATATGCCAGCAGAAAGGATAAATAAGGCATGGAAAATATGCTGTTAATAAGGGAAATACAAGTAGTTCTAAGCATATTTCATATGCTTTTTCTTTATATTGGTTTCAAAGAGAGTGTTGAATGCACTTAAATTATTAAGTTATAGTGAATAGTACCTTGAACATGGCTTGAAATATTCCATTCTAGAGCAAACTTGGGTTTGTTCTTGTAAATCTATTCTTATAAATAATTTTCAGAGAAGAAGAAAAGAAAATATGATCCTTTCTGATTTTGTGTACTTTACAGGCAGGGAGGTTTTTTTTTTTCTGTAAGAATCTGGTTGCTATTCACTGCAATTCTCCACCTGAAGAGAGGAAATACCCTGGGGAACTTTGTGGCATCAGGTCTGTGTGCTGTTCTGTCCTTCAGTGGCCAAGCACAGTGTGCAGATGAGCAAATGAAAAGTGACTAAACACAGTTTCAGGCTTTTTTTGATGCTAAAAAGCCATTGGCTGGCCAAGCAATGGGCTGAGGAAAGGTCAGCTGGCCCTGGGTCAGGCAATTAAACTGTGTCCTGGTTTTGGGTCTCTCTCTCTGTCTAACTTAGGAGTCTTACAGAAGAAAATCTTGATTAAAACACTTCCAGGTAGAGTAGTTTTGTACACAGTGGATTCTAAGCCTCAGGTTCTTTGCTGGCACCTGTCTTCTTGCCATGGCAGAAAGAGAAAGCAAAATATTGGATTTAGCAAATTTAAGCAGGGTGTTTGCAACTTGAAGCAACTGGAAAAGTGATAGGGCTGAAATGACTCTTCTCTGGACTGTGTTGGTCTGTGCTCACGTACACTCCTGCAGGTTCCCTCTGAACTGCTTTGCTCTTTCACCTCTTCCATTTCTTTTATGTTCACTAAGGGTATAGGAAAATATCCCAATTTCTTGTAAGACAGGTCTCAAAAATCCCAAGGCTTCAAACCTTGAAGTGGCAGAAAGGTTTGTAGGCTCCGTGGCACCCCCCGATAGCTTTTACCTTGGGACAGATCAATCTGCACGCGTCGGCAGCGAGGAGAAACCAGCTTGCTGTGTTTTACTCAGCAGCCCAGCACAACCCTGATGGGAAAATCCACTGCAAGGAGGAATCCATATTGCTTTTACACAAAACCCTGCTCTCAGCCACTGATCTGGAGCTCCGGGTTTGTGTGCGAGATCCGCAGGGTCCTCAGCCTCAGGTGCTGCTGCCGTTCAGTGATCTCCCCAAACCCCACTGGGCAGAATCAGCTCAGCTGTGGGGAAAGCAACAGCAAAACTGGGGGCAAACCAAGGAGGCCGTGGAGTTAAGTGGCTGTCAGCAGCCCAGGCAGGTATGGTGTACATTTAATACCACTGGCATGGAAATCTACTGAGGGAGACCTTGCTGCTGCCCCATTGATTGCAGGTGCATCTGGGAATATTTTGGACTTGTATGACTAATGCCTGCCTGGAAGTCCCCAGACAAAGTGGAAAAATACATTTAGTGCAAGAAAATAGAAAAGCAAGTTTCTCTTCCCAGGAGACGTGTTTGTGGATGGACCTCCTGATCCTTCCAGAAAAAAAATGGGTAACAGCTGGAAAGAATCTGTGACAGACATTTGTGGGGGGAAAGGAGAATAAAAGGAGAGAGAGGAGAGGATTTTTGTGGCTTCAAAAGGGAGGAAGAGCTGAACCAGACAGCAACATCCCGCAGTGAAGCATGTTTTAGAGAGGCCTGGCCTTGCCATTGCCCTCTGGAGCGTCTCATACAAGCGAGCACTCAGCCTTGCATGTGGCAAGTTTGTTACACAGCACCAGCAGAGCTTCTGCAGCTGAATTGTCCTTCCTGTGCTGGATCCAGGTCCCCAAACGCTGATCCTCACTTTCAGTCACCCCTTAGCCTGAGCTGGCTTCAGCTTTCTTTGTGCTGGTTCTGCTGGGCTTGTCCTCTACCTGAATTGCTTTGCCTGTTTCTTCTTCTCTCCCTGGAATCCTGATCTGGAGAGATCTGAGATCCACCATATAGGATCTGGGACTTTTGGACACCAAATTGTGTCTGGCTGGATTCAGTCCAGGTCTCTCAAGGCCTGGGTTTGTTTAGACCACATGGGAAGATGAATTAGCACTGCCATATCCAGGGCATTCTGGACTGAGTGTGTGTGCTCAATAAATATGACACCTTCTGGCCACGGCAGCAGCCCATGGACATGAGAGCTGAAGTGCCCAGCCATAACTCATATCACAATTCAGTGCCTAAGTACCTGTTCAAACACCCCAAACAGCTTCTGGGCAATTGTTCATATTGCCCTTCCCTAGGACCCTGGGATTTACCACTCCCTTGTTAGGGAATGTATTTTAAGGTGACTAAGGGCCCCAGGCTCCCATGGACTCTCTAATTTAAGAGTGCTGCCTTATGTGAGCATCTCTTTGAACAGGAGCCATCCATACATCCGGACCTTCCCTTGTCCCTGCACTGGACGTAGCTGACCTGTGCAGCTCTTTCGTGGTTTTTGGGGACACTGCAGTGGGGCCATCAGGTTTTGGGTAGGCAGATTTCCCAGACTGTTACACTGGAGTAGAAAAGATGAAAGTCAGTTTTCAAAGCTGCCTTAGGAGGCTGTTCTGTGTTCCTCGTGTTGTTCAAGACTGTCTGTGCTGGTGGGAAGTGTAAAATGGTGTGGAATGGAGAGCACTGGTGTGAGCACAGACAAACACCTCCTTTACTGAGACCTCCGAATGGCCTGGAGGGGATTGCATTTCCAAACAGAGGAAGAGGTGGTGAATTCCAAGGCAAAGGGCTGTGCATCAGGGAGGAAAGTGGCTTTGTGTTTAAATGCAGTTCACCATGTCGCTCTGCCCAGTGGAGGGGATATGCAAAACCTAACAAAAGCAAAATAGCAAAAGCATATCAAGCGCAGGAGAAAGTAACTGCTCTGGCTTTGCTGTTCCTGGATGTCCTGACCCTGTCTTTCACCTCTCAGCTCCCTATTCTGTGCTCTCTGTTGCTTTTGAGACTCAGAGGCAGCCTGTGTGAGGGAAAAGGGTATTTCCAGGAGAAGGGAGGCCAGTTCTGCCTGGCAGTGTCTGGAGCCCATAGCAGGGCCTTGGCCTGGAGCTCGTTCTTTGTTCTCTGCATCTTCTCCCTTTCCTTGGGGCTTTTCTGCTGAACAGCTGAATGCACTGGATGGTCCCGCTCAGGGGCTTGTTATTTAACAGAGGGCTGAGCAGTGCTCCCATGCAGGAGGGCACAGGACAGCATTCCCTGCAGCCAGGGAGTTACAGAACCACCCTCTGGAATGGGTGTGCTCCTCACAGTCAGCAAGGAAGTGCAGCCTCAGCCTTGTGGAGACAAGGATGCTGCTGGTGGGGCTGAAAACACCCCACACAGAAGTGGGGACTGCTATCCAGTGCTGGGACCTCTGCTTGGGAATGGGCCAAAAGAAAATTCCTTGCAAAGCCTATGGATTGCTTTCACAGTACACAGTGTTCATTTTGCATCACTGTTTTCCCAGTTATTTTTGATTATCTGGCTGCAGCTGTGAAAACAGCAGGCTTGTGCATACTTGCCCTCTCTTAGAGTTTGGTCCATACTACAAATGATGTAATTCTGAAAACCTTAGTACATTGCAGACAGAAAAATAACCATGTTAGGGATCCCTGGGTACAATTGAGACTTAGAGCAGCACAATATTTTATGGTTCTTTGACCTGGGTTTACAAGTTCTGCTGGGTAGTGATGTGGTCAGCCAAAGGCAGGATGCTAAAATCAGAGCATAACATATTAATGACTGTGGGTTTGCACTGTAAGTTGGCTTGTACAGCCAAGGAAATGGTCAGGGAATGGGTGTCATGGCTAAGAGGGCCTTTTGTCAGTCTGTGCACAGGGACATGCAGTAATGTGTTGGAATCCAAGACACAGAAAATCCTCCAAGCCTTGGGTCTGCTTGCGCTGAGTATGAAATGTGTACTGCATTTGACCTAAAGTCTTGATACAAAAGTAGTTATGGAATAAAGTAAAACATTCAGGGTGTGGTCGTGCAGGGTAAAGTAATGGATTTCTATGGGACAGCACCTAATTGGACGAAAAATGCCACAGTGCGGCATCTATGAAATGCAGGTATGATTAACTGTTGGTGTGAAAGTAAAAACATCTGTACCTTGCAATTATCTATTGGTCAATTAACTTTTAAGAAGCCTTGTAACTTGCTATCTTGAACTCACTTTTCACATTATGTCTGACTTCTGCAAGCCTCTGTGAGGGAGGTGACAAAACTCCGGAGAGATTGTAGCAATAAATCTCACTTGAAGGATATCTAAGTGAAGGGACATTTCCAATATAATCCCGGCAGTAAAGAGGGCTTTCTGTCCCTTAGAAGGTGAGCTCCACGCTCAGCCTGGTGCTCCAAGGGCAGGTGGCACCTGGGCACAGGTGAGCAGAGCCAGCCTGGGGATGCTCTGGATGCTCAAACCAGGCCTTTTCTTATGGATTCATTCCCTCATTCCTCACTCCAGGGGAGCAAGGGAAACTGGTGGGGATTTTTGATGGTGGTTGTTTGAATGGGTACAATGCTTTAGCTCTTGCAGTTGTTCTGGGGTTGGTGTTTCAAGGCAGTGTCTCATCCTCTCACTATTCAGCTGTATTTTAGAGAATGTTGTCACTTCTCAAGATGACAGTGCTTTGTAAAAGTAGGAGGTGCCTGTCTCTGCCTGCTGTCCCGGCTGTCCTGGCTATCCCGGCCGTCCCGGCTGTCCCGGCCGTCCCGGCCGTCCCGGCTATCCCGGCTGTCCCGGCCGTCCCGGCTATCCCGGCTATCCCGGCTGTCCCGGCTGTCCCGGCTGTCCCGGCTATCCCGGCCGTCCCGGCTGTCCCGGCTATCCCGGCTGTCCCGGCTATCCCGGCCGTCCCGNCTGGGCACAGGTGAGCAGAGCCAGCCTGGGGATGCTCTGGATGCTCAAACCAGGCCTTTTCTTATGGATTCATTCCCTCATTCCTCACTCCAGGGGAGCAAGGGAAACTGGTGGGGATTTTTGATGGTGGTTGTTTGAATGGGTACAATGCTTTAGCTCTTGCAGTTGTTCTGGGGTTGGTGTTTCAAGGCAGTGTCTCATCCTCTCACTATTCAGCTGTATTTTAGAGAATGTTGTCACTTCTCAAGATGACAGTGCTTTGTAAAAGTAGGAGGTGCCTGTCTCTGCCTGCTGTCCCGGCTGTCCTGGCTATCCCGGCCGTCCCGGCTGTCCCGGCCGTCCCGGCCGTCCCGGCTATCCCGGCTGTCCCGGCCGTCCCGGCTATCCCGGCTATCCCGGCTGTCCCGGCTGTCCCGGCTGTCCCGGCTATCCCGGCTGTCCCGGCTGTCCCGGCCGGCCGGGCTGTTCCGGCTGTCCCGGCTGTCCCGGCTCCGAGGGCTGCACATGGGAATTCTGCCCTTCACCACTGTGCCACTCCCAGCACAGTTTGATTTGCAGGCGTGGGGGCGAGTTGGGGTTTCCCTCCAGTGCAGAGCTCTGACATATGTGCAGGTCAGATCCTCGTTTGTCAGACAGAGGAAACACAACATCTTCATTAGCCAGGGAGTTGTTCATGGTTGTGTGTGCACTGTGTGGAAAATAACATGTTAAAGAAACAACTGTGGCGGTGAAAATATTTTAATTTAGTTGTTTTTTATTTAACCTATCAATTTTATGGCTTGTTTGGACCATGAGCTGAAATTGTTGTGATTTGTTTGTTTGGTTTGGTTTCTTCTTTCCCTTTTCTCTCCTTGGTTGAGATCTGTTTGATGGTCCAGGTCTGACTGCCAGGTAGCTGCAGTTCTGCCCTTGGCACTCTGGTTGTATGTTTGCCAACAAGGGTCAGGGATTTCCAGCAGCTGATGGGAGTCTCAGCTGCACAAGGAATACAGGATGAGGCAGGTTCTCCACACAGTTTTACCTTGTTTATCTAAGAGTGAAAACAGGAGCTAAGAGGAAAGAAAGAAGGTTTTATGGGCTCTGAGTGAAAACGGCAGTACTCCATCTTTCCATGGATTTCTAAGTCTGTCTTTCTGCCTGTCTCCTCAGCTGTAGGATTGGGACATTTCTAATTTTCAGTGTTGTAAGAAGCAACACCGTATGATAGAATCACCTAATTACCTCATCACTCTTTGCAAAATAATGATTTCCATGTATTTTATTTAACACTGGGACAGCGAGTGCCTGGAGACAGCTGGCACCTCCTTGGTGAGAATCCTTTGGAGATGCATTGCTTTCTTCTGTGCTCCTCTTACAACCTCTGCTCTCTGCCTTTGATGCTGATGTTCTGGTTTAATAGGACTCATCCTTTTACTGCAGGAACATCAGAGTGCTCTGAGTAAGAGTTTGTTCAGCTTTAGATTCTTCTTGCTGTCAACTACGGGTGCCTTTTAGCTGGTTTATTTTCTTCTCTGGTTTTTTTTTTTTTTTCTTGTTCCCCATCAGAAGATGTGTGTCAGGGAACAGGATCTCTTAAAAGCTTTATTTCAGAATTTAAAGAAAACAGTGCTTATGCTGTATTTTTCCATAGCTCTGGGAAGTTATGGTGGTTCAACATTTAAATACCCACTAGTGCCATTAGTTTACAGACTTGAGATTCTCTCATCTTTTGAGAACATTACCCAATCCTATTAATAACAGCAGTGAAGCTATTAGTTCATTTTTCCTCAGGGTTATTAATTTAATAGTATTTATTTTTAACTTAATTTGTTTTCTTCTTGATATCTCATTTTTTCCCAGTGTTCTTTCAATAGTCAAAATCTTCTTTAAACTCTATTAGAGGTAAGATGTTGACGTGTAGATTTTGACTGCTGGGTCAATATTTTTCCCCTCCAATTTTTGGGAAGAAAGGGATGAGCAGCAGCAGCAGTGTCTTGGCTGTCCTCTGGTAACTCATCCAAGGAGTCTGGAGCAAGGCCAGTCCGTGGGAGAACGGGAGCCAGGACTGGTGCAAGGCAGGGAATGTGCATTTCTCACCCCTGTGGCCTCAGCACCGAATTCCTGGTGTTCTGAAGCAAAGATGCTCCTGCAGCCCTTGGAGTTCTCTCTGCTCCTCATGGAGGGACCTGGTGCCTCCAGGGAGGGTTGGTGGAGTCCTCAGTCCAGTGCTGGAGATGAATCCCTAAGTGCCTTACACAGCTGAGGTGAATTGGGTGTGAATCCAGGGAATGTTCCTTTACTTTATCCATATTCACTTTTAGTGTTTGCTGTGTCATAGCTGCAACCTTCCACAAGCCAGTAGAAACACCCCATTTGCTTTTGTGCTTTGAATCCTAAAATGTATTGATTTTTATCATTCAGATAACAATTAAATTCTGTCTCTACACGTACCAACAGTTAAAAAAAATCTCTTGGCAGATTTAGTTAATATCTGCTGGAAGAATTTAATAAATCCTTATTTCAAAAAAATAGTAATTTATTTTTACTTTGTATATACTTGTTTATCTTGCTTTTAAATTTGTGTTAAAAAAAGAAAAGAAAATGTTTTTGAGTTTTGGTAGGAGAAAAAAAATAAAGGGTAAAGAATGGTGGGCATAGTTGCTGAGACCAGCCTGCTAAAACCATGCACCACTGTCCCTGAAAAATAAAGATGAAAACAAAAACCATAAACCAAATAAAACCTTAGAGCACAAATCAGCTATTTAATAAAACCAAGTTGACACTAAAAACATAAGCAGTCATGATGCAGTCTAAACAGAGCAAGTGAATAAAGCGTTCAGGGCAGAATTGTTGCGTTTCCAGGTGGGATCGGGGTTTGTGTGAGAGCAGGAATTGCCAGTTTTACTCTGGGCTCCTTCCCTGGAGTTTCCTTTGAGCTGCCTTGGGAGGTGTGGGGAAGACCCGCCACCGAGCCTGGTGCTCCAGATTTACACCCACAATTAAGGGCAGGTGGGATTCATGGCTGTTTGATTAGGCTTTTGTAAATGTTTAGATTTGGGCTGGTTTAATGAGCTGGCTCAGGTGATGAATCAACTGTGCCATTCATCACAGGGACAAAACTTTGGGATGTGACTGGCAAGTGCAAAATGTGTGTTTGCAAGGTCACACAGTGACTATATAACCCAGGACTTCAAATTTAAGGGAGAACGATGCTTTCCTGGCTTAGATCCTTGCAATGGAAGGAGCCTTTCGCTCAGTTAAATAGAAGACGACAGTGTGATGTATCCCTAGGTAATGCTGAATTTCTACATTTTGAAAGTTTGTTAAAAGATGCAATGAAATAAAAGCAAGAGTGTTTGCATTCCCAGTCACACACAGAGGGGCAGGGAGGTCTGGGGTCCCGCAGGCAGCTCGTGCTGATAATGTCATGTCCAGCTGTATTACAGCCAGGAATATTATAGTCAAGGGTAGCCCACAAACACCACAGGAAATTAATCCAGCAAATATATTCCTTCAGGGTTATCAGCTCATCTGCAGTAGCATCAAAACTCAGCCCATAATATAATCTATTCAACATTTGTTTCTTTCAGGCTTACAAGGAGCATCATGTCCCAGAGGAATGCTCTGCATAATGAGAGACCTGCCTGGTGAGAGATATTGGATGGGGAGTTCAGCTGCTGCTTGGTGGGAGACAAACTACATTTGGCATAAAAGATGGGAGCAGCAAGCTTCCTCTAAATGTATCTATAAATTGCCAGGCATGATTCATCAGCTGAGGGGACCAGAATTCTTGGTGGTAATGAAATCTTGCAGAGTCATACATTTACCAAACTCTACTGGCTGATGACTGATAGCTTTTACAAAAGAATCAAAGAGACCCCTTCCAGTAGCTCTGAGATATTCTGCCTTCCAAAGAGGTGTTCCTTCATAAGGTTACTAATCTGCCATCCCCCTCCCACCACAAAAGAGGACTAAACCTATTCCTTGTGTCAGTAGAGAGCTCTGTAAAGGCTGCAGCAGACCCTCAGTGAGTAAAAGCACTGGTGGAACCCCTGTGTCACAGTGTGCATGTGGGCACCGAAGCAGAGAAATGACTGTTTGGTATTTAAGCCTGCTGAAATGCAGTTCTTCCTGTCTGGATACCAGTGTGATATTCCCAGCAGAATATTAAACAGATAATCTGAACAGAGACTCTGGATCCTTGCAGGAAATCCATAATGGTCTGTAATACAGGACAGAATATTTTCACTGAGCTTTGAGACTTACTCTTCTGTAGGCAAATGATAAAACCAGCAGTGGTATCTTCCTTTCCTTTTTCTCCAGACTGTAATTCAGAATTTTGGTTCTAGATCAGATGGATAAATTGGGGGTAAAATAGAAATCACTGTTTAAAACATTAATATAATGGGGGCAAAAGAAAAAGAGAGAATTCCTTGATGAACTTCAGAGTCGTCTGTTACTCTGATTAGGAAACTTTAACTTTAAAAAACCTAGAACCAGTTTGCTTTATACCAGAGAAGTTCCCTAGAGGTTTATTGTTCTACTGTCACCAACCTGCAGTAACAGGAAACTTTAGTGAGGAACTTACAAAATTGCCTGAATAAGCCATTTTGTGTGGTGCCATTTCTTTACTTTCTGAGGGAGCACAAGCTCAGCATGGAAGAGTGCAAATCCATTTTGGAGGGGCTGATGGAAAACACCCTGACAGTAAAATCTGGAAGGCTTAATCATGACAAAACCCACTGATTTCTACATTATACATTCTTTCCAAAATTTATTGCAGTTTGTGTTAGGGAAATCCTGCAGTGGGGGTGGTGATAGTGCTGCAAAGCACAGGAGTTAACCCATGACAGCATTGAAGCTCTGGGGCTTCCACCTGTCCAGCCACAGTCAGAATGTTTATTGGATGGTCTCTAACAAATGTTTACAGTCCATTTACTACTTCACATGCACATCTTCTTGGGGTCAAAGTCAGGGGAATATAGAGACTACTCTGATACTTGGTGACTTTGACTTTAAAAAGTCCATCTAATGAGTTTTAGCCACCTCATGATATGCTCTTGTGATGTGGCAAGTAAATATTGTTAATTAGCTACTAGGGCTAAACATTTTTGATCATGTGTAATTGAGATTGACTCTTATTTAGTTCATCATTAGGTTGGAAAAACATTTTTCCCTGGAGTAATTAATTGTGTGCATCTGTGAAATTGGATTAATACAATGGTTCTATTGAGTCTAAAAGCAAATCCTTGTTTGAGATTCTTCCTTAAATACAAGTCAGCACGTGCCCAGATTGGCGTTCTCATGTTTGGGGGAACTGAATTTGCCAGAATTGATGATAAAGGTTGGTTAGTTGGTGAAATTGAGCCAGATGAATTTTTAAGTGATGTGCTAAGAGCTGCAGGTTAAATTCTGCTTTGTGCTGAAGCATTCTGCTGAATCATTAAGGATTTATGCTATAAATATGGTGTCTTAATAGCCACTTTTTTTCCCTTAACTCACCTGAAAGTTATCATATATTAAGATGCTGACTTCTCCGAGTACCTTGATACTTCCTGCAGGGGAGATAATGGTAAGTTATTGATGCATTTTGACAGCTTTTCAAACACGTTGTCTGTGTGAAACAGAGCTGTACAAAATGTAGCCTTCCAGACGTTAACGTGTAATTTGTCATTGTAGGGACAGTAAAACAAGCCTGGAGTGTGTCTCAATTTTCTGAGCAGCAAATGAACAACAACAACAAAAAAAACGCAACAAAAACACCCCCAAATGTCTCTGTGAGACAATTCTTGCTTCTGGCACGAAGGAGTCCCAGGGAGAGCTCTGAGCCCCAGAACTGAGGGGGTGTGGGTGTGCTGGAGCAGGGTGGGAGCGGCCGTGACAGTGACAGTGACAGCTCTTCTGCTCTGCCCCCGAAACAGCTTCTGACCCAGCCACCAGCTGACCCAAGGAATTCTTTTCTTTTTTCCTTCCTCATTCTCTCTTTTCCCTTGGCTCCTGCCTTGCTGCCGAGGAGGGGATGCCAGCAGTGACTGTGTCACCAGGAGCCATCGCAGCCGAGTGCCCCAGTGTCCACATCCTCCAGCCTTTCGTGTCCTTGGCTCAGAATTGCTGTAACAGGAACCCCGTGTGTAAGCGAAAATACTGGGAATATTGAGTATTTTAAAACTCAGCCTGGGATATTTTTACCCTTTTTTCAGTGCACGCTATCTTTCGTACCGGGCAATTTTTTGATGCAAGGTCAACACAAAGACTTCTCTAATATGAACCCCTGTATCTCTTCTTTCACTGCAACGACCTTTCTGAGAACTGCTGGAAGTAGGTCTTGATCTGGTGCTTAATATTCTAAGAGAATCACAGGGTTGTGATTATTGGGTTTGTGAGTTGCCACTGGCTTCACTTCACCAGAACTGATGCTACAGTCCCTAATGAGAAGGGCAAATTGCAGGCAGCTCAATGTCCACCAGGGCCTTCTGGGTACCCTGAGTCCCAGAGGAGGCTCTTTTATTCTTCCTATCCTGTATGGGCAGTAGAACCCATTTTATTTCCCACATTAGAAGAACAAGAATTCAATTAATGCCTGTCTTTAAGCAAGTGGACAGTTTCCAGCCAGTATTTCAGTGTGTGGCTTAAATGAACACTTAATAAATGGACAAATACCTGTTTTCTTCAATGGCAGCAGCAGGGCTCAGTGGCATCCAAAGGACTCAGTGGTATATTTGTCTTTTATTTACCATGAAGTGGGTTTAGACTGAGCCACCTTCTTGGAAAGAGGGCAAATTCTGAAACAGGAACAGGTTTCCTAAATCTTACTTGGTGCCTTTCTGTGTGAGACTGGGTGAAGCCTTGATAGAATCCAGGCAGTAAGTGGCACAGTAGCAAAGTTTCCCCTTCAAAATCCACCTTACCTGTCCCCAAATCTGTATAGTTTAAGAGCTTTGGGCTGGCACAAATTAATTGATCTGAAGGATAAAGGTATTTATAGTAGCAGAGAAAAGAGTGACTTCTTAGCTGAGGAAGAGAAAAAAGAAAACACTGAGGGGTTTGGAGAGAAAATAGAAAATGTGATGTTTGCCTGACTGGTTTGAGAATGTCTGGTGCCCTTTTTACATTTCTGGTGGTTTTGATTTGTGGCCATGAAAGACAAGGAGGAACAATTGAGCCTATGTGGGTGCAGGAAGGATGAGAGACAATCAGTTAAGAAAAATGTGAAGAAAAAATTAGGAAGAAAAGGACAAAAAAAAGGAAAGAACCTTATGGAATGAGGAAAAGGGAAACCAGAGAAATTATGGTGAGATAGGAAGGAAAAGAGGGACGAACTAAAGTGAAGAACTAGAAATATACCCAAGAAGAAGTAAATAATGAACCGTCCTGAGGAATAGCAATGGTAAGGAAGAAATACAAACTTACTTTTGTTGAGTTTTTAAACCCACATGCACTTGTATCTCCAGTTTATCATTTGGCTATTACAGGCAGAAATACTGAGCTCTGAGATTAGCAAAAGTGTGGTTTTAACCTTTTAAAATGTGGGTTTATCACAGTGGGAACTGTGCCCTCTTGGGTCAGAGCTGGTCATCCTTCCTGACTGCGTGCCTGGAGTGGGAGCAGCCCGTAGCAGGGGGAGCACCAGGACAGGTTGGACAGTGATCCCATGGGATATTTTTGCAGGCTGGTGGATGCCACTGATGATTTGCAGATTGAGATGGGATGTTTCTCTGACTGCAAGCAGCCCGTGACTGTCACAGAAACCTTTTCCCAGATTTTTATTGTATTTAGGATTGTAATTTAGTTCTGTCTCCAGGTATACCTGAAGCACCTTTTCTCAAAGCAGCAGGAAATTGATAAAAAATGCAAATGAAGCTAAATGATGCTGTACCAATCTCCTTAAGGAGTTTAATTAATTGAAGTGATGTGTAGCCCCTTTTTTCTGGGCTGCAATGTTGATTTTAGCATGTTTTTAGCAGTTCTCCTGAGTGTGTGAGGGCGGAGAGAAATATGTGGAGGCTGATAGACCCATGAGGTGTGGAGGTTCATGAGGTACAGAGGAAAACCAGTGTACAGGCCCAGTAATCCTGGCAATTCCAGATGCACTGGGAATACCAGTGTGCTCCTGAGAGGTAACAGCAGCGATGCCAGGGACATTTTCTGGCGTGGGAAAGTCTGGAGTGACAGTGGCTGCACAGGCTTCCTTCTACAGCTGAAGCTTCTGCTTGAGAAGGAGGAGAGAAGGAGAGGACAGAAGGAGGAGGAGAACTTCAACAGTTCAAGTGCTGACAGTTGGCATTGCTGAGAGAATGGATGTAAATGGCATAAAATGAACAGATTACGCCCTGCCAAGTTTCTCCTCAATTGCTGTAATTCCGGCATCCTCAGCAGGCATTGTAACAGCAAAACTCAGCCCCCTCGAGCTTCCTTGCTGCTTCAATGAGACAATGCAATTCCTCAATATATCCGAGAGGTGGAATTGGTTTGTTTTTTCCCTGAAATCTTGTCTTGGTAATGTTTTTGGGCTCCATCTTGGCAAGTGCTGGGTGTCTCTGTTCCCACTGACCTCGGAGGCAGGTGAGGCCCTCGGCCCCTTTGCATCGCCAGCTTTTTGTCCAGCACTTCCCCTCCCCCGGGAAGGTGTGGTTGTGTTTGCCTCCCGGGATGGAGAGGTGTGTGGGCAAAACGTGAGAGCTGCCTGTCCTTTACCCCTCTCCTTCAGGACTGTGGCAAGGCTTCTGTTGAAATGAAGTCAATGGCAACTTCCAAACCCAGTAATATGATCTTGTGATTCTCTGGCAATATTAAATGCCTGGTCAGAACCGACTTTTGGCAAATAAATCTGAAATAAATGTTAGTACCTGGAATTAAAACATAATCAGAGGTTTGGTGAAAAAGTAATCCTGATCTGCTCTCACGCTGGCTTGATGGGTACTATGGGAGCCATTGGGGTTTATTATGTGACTGACCTGCAAATTAAAGAGGCTTTAAGAAAGAACTGACATAAAGGATGTTTTGTGGCTTATTCTGTATGAGTACCTGAAATGTCTTTGACAGGATTAAATGTGATACCTTTAAACATCCCACAATGTGTTTGGGATTGTGTGACTCCTGCAAGGGATTTGAAACTTGAATTTTATTTTCCTCTGGACTTGTTTGACCTCCCTGTCTCAATTTTTCCCTCCTCCAAAATTAGTTAAATAAAAACGTTGTAAAACTTAATTAATATTTTTGATGTTTTGAAATTCCTGAGTGAAATATAGAGATCTATGAAGGTATCATTTGAGAGATTAAGTTCCTAAGTGTATTCCTAGTCACTGCTACAGCTGTTAACTGGAATAATCAGAACTCCTGGTCATGGTTTTCTTAGGGTGGGCTCTATAAAATACAAAGCACCAGTGTACAGTAAACTTTAAAAAGTTCATACAATAAGAAATAGAATCTGTTCATCAAAAGCCACAAAGCATTTTTTTGGTATTTTATTTTCTGAAGAAACAGGATACAGGCGAGGACATGGGCTTCAGTTAAATGAAAATATTTAATCTGCCCCTCCGTGTTGTCTCAGTGGCTGCCTCATCCTTTTTAGGATTTGGATATGTAGATTTGAAATAGAGAAAACAGCAATACAAACCATCCCTCTCTGTGTGAATGTTGAGCATTATTCAAACAGCAGGGAGGGACAGAAGCTGCACTGGATGTTTTCCACCTCCATCACAGCTCCTCACCCCTACCAAGGCAAGCGGCAGCAGTGAAGTCTGGGGCCTCTTTGCCTGTCAATTCAAAAGCAAACAGATTGTTTCCAGGGCTGGATTACCCTGGAGTGAGACTCTAATGAAAGTTTCACGCTCACTTGTAGGTTTTTAAGGTAGTGCCATAAACATTTCCTCCAACATAGCCAAGTGCAAAGTGAATTGCTTTGATTTGCCTCCCCTAAAATAAGGGTATAATCATTTCTTATACACACCAATGACACAAGGCAAAGTCCCCACTGAAACGGGGCGTTTTAGTGCTTTTATCTCTGCCCAGAAAGGATGGGAAATCCAAGCAGTCAGTAAAGGCTGTTAACTGTTTAACTCCTGGGAGCCCTCCCACTGAAGCCATGCTGTGGTGTCACTTTAATTAACATTGTCATGTGAGTGGTTCCTTTTTCCCTGCAGCGTAAAACCTGTCTTACGTAAGCGTTCTCCATTCACACGCTAGTGCACTCTGAAGTAGGATATGTATCATTTCTCATCCTGTTCCAGTAATTAGGAGTTGGGCACAAAGGGCACATGAAGATCTGGATCCAGCACTGTGTGTAACCCTGATGGAATTCTTTCCTTTGATCCAAATAAACTTCAGATGGAGTCCATCGAGGAATTCCTTACTCTCCTCCACCCATGTCATGTAAGAGGGAGGAGGAGGTCACTTCAAAGGCCTCAGCAAGGGGCAAAATGTTCTCTACAGAACCAGGGGCCAGCACACGCTCTGAGAGCCCGGGAATCACCGTGAAACGTCGCACAGGACACGGCGCTGGCCTCGTGTACTCCAGGCTTCTCCGAAACCTCCGTTCAGCTTGTGCTTGTGAGCTGGGATTTGTACTTAGGGCACTTTGTATTTTCGCATGGAAAATGAGTATGCTCAGGAAAGACTTTCCACACCCTTGAAGAACCCAGTAAAGGTGACAGCTACAAGCAGCAGTTGTTTCCCCACCTTCCCTCTGAGACACACAATTAGATACACTTCTTAAAAATGCTGATGCCTAGCAGTTTGCTTAGAGCGTTGTGCTGTATTGTAACCGAGCGTGAAAGATTTGGGAATCGTGAGGGACTCTCCTCACTTAAAAATTTTGCAAGTCGAGGTCTCCAAAACTTGTTGATGTTATCTGGTACCTTTCTTTAATGGTGAAAGTGTTAATGCTGCAATTACTGAGAAAGACAAACATGGCACCTGTAAAACAAAACAATAACAGTCTTGTAAACAAGTGTCTGTATGATTGCTCTTGACATTTTAATTTGCCACTTGTTAAGAGTCCATTTCCTTGACCTGAAGAGCCTAAATTTGAATGAATTTGAGCATCTCACTGCAGCACGATTGCTAAAACTACTTCTAAAATGGCATAAACAGTACTGACCAAGAGGAGGTATTTAACATACAATCATCTTCAAATAACAATCTGTTGTTTTTTAGTCAATATCCTCCCAGGGCACGTTCCCAAGCACACCTCTGTCTGTGGGTTCTCTTCTCTGCTGATTTGCTGTGGTCACTTAGCACCAAGCTGCTCTCAGCCTGTTTTTGCTGGCCTGTGTCACAGCCTGCCTGTGTGAAGCCCTGCAGAAGGCTTTGTGAGCCAGCCCAGCAGCTGGTAAATGCTCCTGGTACCGCTTTGAATTTGCCCTGTTTTCCAGGGGTATTTGGGAGAGCTGTGCACTTGGGAAGCCGGGGGAGAGCTGTCAGATGTCAGTCAGGGAAGTGAATATGTATGAAGTGAAAAGCAGCGCAGCGATGGCCCTGGAGCCTCCAGTTCTCTATCAGATGGTGCATAGAAGAGCAGCAGAAATAATTCACACCTTCAGTGCCAGGGTTTCACATGGAAGCGATCAGAGAGGCTCTCTGCTGCCTCTAGGACGACTCTGCTTTCGGGTAATACTTTAATTGTCATGTAAATTTTAGAATAAGCAAATACAAAGTCCCAACATGTGTTTGACTGGCAGAAGATAAGCTTAATTTAACAGTGCTTCTCTCCTGTACGGTGGGAAGATGCATTGTGATGGTAATTGTGCTGCATCTTCTCTCACCAGCTCTACTTCCTTGAGACCTCTCTGCCAGCTCCCTCTTCCATCGTGCCGAGTTCACCCAGAAGCTGTGTGATCACTTTTAATTGCTGTGTGGGAGCGTAGGAGCTGGGTTAATTGTGTGCTCTGCAAAGCTGAAGGACACGGAGATGTCTGTGCTGCCATTATTCTCTCAGCACACGAGCCTCTACCAGTTGTCTGTGATTCATTTTGAATTGATAGTTCTTTGAATGTAGGGCAGAAAGTGTGATTTAAAGTCAAATTCATCTAGATACATTTAACGGTGCTTTAAAAAATTTATTACCAGCTGAACTGGTAGCAAAATGGCCATGCTGCTTATGATTTGGCTGGTATCCTGACTTCCTTGCTTTCCAGATTATTTTTGGATAGTTTGGCAAATCTGTACTTTCAGACAGTTCAGCACATCTCCTCGTAATACAACATAAATTGAACTGTAAAAACTAATGGACTGGAATACATCAGGGCTTTAAAGACTTATGGCCAATTCTATATATTTTGTGCAGTGGAAGAGGCTCTCAGCCTCAGGTCTGTCATAGGAAATCTCGACCTGAAGTTGAAAAACTATCCCAGCTTTCCCGTAGTGGCAGACTGTCTGCTCTGGGGAATGGCCTGGCTCCTCTTGAAATGCAGTACTTACACGGAAATTCTGATTTAATCCCCTCTTTTTGGGGCTAACGTTGTTGCTCTTGCTGAACGTGCTGCACTAAGGAGAGGAGGGAAAGGAAAAGGTGGGAGTTGAGTGAGCAATTCGGCAGAGGAGGACAAGTGGCAGGGAAACTTTGCCAGGTTGCTCAAGGGGTCAGCAAGTGCTTCTGAGGCTGACTTTGAGCCACCTTTGTGCTGCAGGAGCCAGATTTTCTTGAGGCAGCAGATGTCCTCTGCTTTCCTGTGCTCCAGTGCTTGTTAGAAGTGGGAATGTGTCAGTCCTAAAGAATGTCATCTCGCTGAGACACAGCCTGCCCAAATGCCAGGCTGGCTCTGTGTGCTCTGAGCTGCTCAGCCTTGCTTTGGTGGCAGCATTTCCTCGGGGTGGGAGCCTCTGGAATTGGTGCCACTGTCCCTGTCTGGGCACCCAGGGCACTCGGGCTGCCCCAGCCTTTCACTCTGTAAACCCTTGTGGCAGAAGAACCGTTTCAAACCCCAACCCAGCATCATCCTGTCAGATACCACATCAGCCCTTTGTCTCAGAACCTGGGATGGGCACCAGAGTGAGGGAACGAACAGCTTCGTGTTGGGGATGATCTCATCTCCTTCCTTGGACCTTTTTCGTGCATTTGGTACAAGACCCATCTCGACTGTTTTCTTCTTTGCTCTACATTTTATTGTCAGCGGTCCCAGCCATCTGCACCCCAAGGGAAGAAAGTCAGCTTGATGTCACTTATGTGGAAAATCGAGGAAAAAAGAGTTGGCCCCTGACTCGAATAAAATGCCATCAATTTTACAAGATCTAGGTCTGCTGTCACGGTTACAAAGAAATTTTTATTTTGCAGGGGATAAGGATGACTTTTTGTGGGGGGTGGAGGAGTTTTTTGTTTGGTTTTTGATATTGTCTCCTTGCCTTTTTTTTTGTTTGTTTTTTGTTTTTAACCTAAGCAACTTCCAGGAGTGCCAAAGACATTAATTATATAGTGATTATAATAAATTATTAATATGAAGTTATTAAACATATATTATGCTCCTACAAGCATAATAGAAATTTATCTATGACTTGCTACCCTTCATTTGTTTGTACATTGACTTGATACAGACATCTGAGTATTTCACAAGTGTAAATGAATTCAGGCTCGCTGCTTACTTTTTAGATAAATAGTAATATAATTCTTTTTAAAGAATAAGGTAACTTGCCACTACTGTTTAATGAGTATTTTTTTAACTACTAGGGCTGCTGGAGCCAGATTTCTGTTACATTTGTGTCTGAGCTGACTGACCTTTTCGGTTGGATTATTGTAGAATCATGGAATGCTTTGGGTTGGAAGTGACTTTTAAAATCATCTCATTCTACCCCTGCCATGGGCAGGGACAGCTCCCACTGTGCCAGGCTGCTCCCAGCCCCAGTGTCCAAGCTGCCCTTGGGCACTGCCAGGGATCCAGGGGCAGCCACAGCTTCTCTGGGCACCCTGTGCCAGGGCCTGCCCACCCTCCCAGGGAACAATTCCTGCCCAAGATCCCATCCATCCCTGCCCTCTGGCACTGGGAAGCCATTCCCTGGGTGCTGTCCCTGCAGCCCTTGGCAATTGTCTCTCTCCATCTTTGCTGCAGCTCCTTCAGGCCCTGCAAGGCCCCCCTGAGCTCAGCCCAAAGCTTCTCCTCTGCAGGCTGAGCAATGGCAGCAGTGCCAGCCTTTCCTGCCAGCAGAGCTGCTCCATCCCTCTGCTCATCCTGGAGCCTCCTCTGGCCTCTCTGCAGCAGCTCCAGCTCCCTGCTGGGCTGGGCCCCCGGGCTGGGCCAGCTCTGCACTGGGCTCTCACCTGAGGGGGCACAGGGGCACGATCCCCCCTCCCCTGCTGCCCACGGAGGGGTTGCAGGGCGGGGGCAGATCCTGCTCTCACTGCCAGCCCTCGCTCCTCCGAGAGCAGCTCCGGATCCCTTCCCCAAGCCCGCCAGGAGCCAGGGATGTCCCAGCGAGGACTGGCAGGCGGTGGGGCTCTCTTTGTCACCTCAGAGCCAGGCCATGGCTGCCCTGGGCTGTGTCCGACCTCTCTTTGCCAGCAGCTCACACACAGGCAGGGAAAATGCAGCAATTCTTTCTCAAAGTGCATTTCTATTCTTTAGTCCCATTTGGTCAGACGGGTTCTTCATCTCTGTAAATTATTGACTGCAGACAGCATCCACCCTGCAAAGCACAAATTAAGCAATTACAGGTTCAACGTGATCTAAAACCACACAGAAGATACCTGCGGAGGGGAGTTGGCAATTTCCTTCCAGCTCTGTGCATTCCTTGGGCTGGGAACCCAATTGTCTGGAGCTTGTAATGGCCTTTACTTCAGTGCACAGCCAGCTCCAGCCAGGCTGTGCCTCAGCTCTCACAGACAAGGGGGAGAGGAACCAAAAAGGCAGAAATGTTGCCCTGAGTTTGCCCGTTCAACAAACACGGGCAGATTTAAACTGCGGGTACAGCAGGAATATTTTAATATCTGGTTTAATATCCTAGTCTGTTTTGTATACCTAATCTTTTGTATTCAGTGTACCTGCCTCCTACTGAGTATTATGGCTTGTATAAAACACTAAATATAAATTGTGTAGTGTGTTATAATACTAATATATTCTGAATTTATTAGGGCTCAGTCTATCCTCTGAGAACCTGACAATGAATATTAAATAAAGCTGCTGTCACAAAAGCATTTCACATTATAGCCTTGGATGATTTGTAATATACTGAATATTTTGCATTTAATGAAAAATCATTGGCTTGCATCTACTGGTTTAGAATTAGTTTTGAAGCAAGATAGCCAAGGCATTAAATTACTTTGTGTCAGTAAGTACATATGTTTTTGGGTTTTCTTTTGTGGAAGTTCTTTATTTGGTGCAATTCAGACATCACTAATATTTATGAAAATTACTTGTGCAATGAGCTGTTACTCTTTCAGGAATTCTTTTCTTTGTCTTTATGGTTCATAGATTTGTCTCACTTTGAGTTTTTTGGGGTTTTTTGGTGTAAATAATTCAAATTATTCTTTTCATTTTAATGTGGTCTAATCAGTATGTATCATGCATTTTAATGTAATAAGAGTTTCTAATTATTTAGAACCATTATTAGTTTTCTGAAATTCAAGGGAATTAAATCAGAATGATTGTAGTTCCCTCTAGCATTGCTGAGCAAGTTCTTAGCACTTAAAACAAATTTCTCAACTAGGTTTTCTTAAGATGTTTCGCAGGCTTAAATTAAATTGTGTGAAATTTCAAGATTTTGTCTTTATTTTTTGAGAATAACAATAAACTGCTGTTGCTTTATGCCAGTCTGGTTGCACAGAATGGGGTTTGACTTTGCTTTTTTTAAATGTGGGTACCATGATTTAAAGATTGTTTGTCTTGTGTCTGTCCATCCCCATCTCCCCCCACCTGCTTTTCCTTTTTGTGATTTGAAATTCCATGGCTGGTGAGGTGGAATGCAGGATATTGAGACCAGAATTTTTGGTGAAGTTCAGTTAATGCAGCAACAAAACCTGGGCTGTAAAGTCTTGTTTACCTGCAAAGGGAAGGTTTTTATCACAAGTGATGTAACCATCTGTGTGCCTTTGCTCTGGCCAAGAAACACTGTCCACAGTACACGAGACTTTTGTCAAAAGAATCTTCATTTTCAGAAGAAAAATATTTTAAAACTGTAATTTTCCAAACCCACAAATGAAATGAAATCTTTACTGCTGCATTGTTCTTAGTTGGACCTGCATATCTAATTCTTAAAATTTCCATGCTCCCTGTAGAGCACTAGAATATTGTAAATGTGAAAAAAATGGCACGAGATTAAGGAACATCTGTGAAAGGAAACTGCTTTGCAGACTGCAAAGCACAGGGAGACTCGTGACTCTGGGAGGGCACGAGCTGAAAATTAGTAGAGATGGGGAAGAATTTTGTTGTTCTGTATCTGGCACTGCCTGATAACTGCCTGTAATTATTAATTTTGGGAGGCAGGTTGGGCACAAGTGGGTGTAGGGCTCTGTGCTGGTGCTTCCATGAGCAGACTGAGTTTAGGAAGTTGGTTTTGCAGGAGAAAAGTCAAAAGCTGAAGACAAGGTTGTAATGGATTGACCTTTCCAGTGATTCCCCAAGAGGCAGACTTTGTGCATCCAGCTGAAGTGGAGGGTTTGAGTGGTTGAGAACATTAAAGGATTGAAGGCTCTACAAGATCTGATACAAGAAGAAAGGAAATAATTTATTAGGGATTTCACTGGACTTCATCTGGAGTATTAGGGACTTCACTGGATTTCATCTGGATTACTGTACGTCTGAAAAAATTTCAAAATCTCCTACAGTATCTTCCAGAACCTTGGGTGCTTCTGGCTTGATTTGGAAAGCTGGGAGTGGAGCAGAGGGGTGAATGTCATGTGTCTGAGTGAGTGAAACACCCAGGATTCGTCTCCCATTGGGGCTGCAATGAGATCACTTGGATCACTGTAGGGAGATACTTCGATAAGGATTAAGAATTTAGGACCACAAAATACAATCTATATAAAATGACTTCACATAATTGAAAACTAACACTGGATGAACAAACTAATTTGGTTTGCCCTCACTTGAGTCCTTCTGTAGAAAACCCTTTGGAGGTTTTATGCTCAGACTTCCATCCCAGAATGGTGCTCCTGACTTTCCATGGATATGGCAGAATTCACACTGTCCCAGGACAATATCTTAATGTCACTTTGTTTAATGCACTCTGGATGTGGTTAGAATTGAATCATACTCTGAATTCATCAGCACTGTTTTTCATTTGTAACAGCCTAGAGCTTTGGGGCTTTCAGAAGAATTTGCTTCAGCTTTCTTTTTCATTAGAATTTATTTGCAGCTGAGGGAAAATCCAACAGCCAGGAGCATCATCATATAAATTAATGGGTTGATCCCAGTCCCTGGCCTGACACAGCTGTGGGGCAAACTTGTTAAAACCCCGGCAGTACAGGTGTGCCTCTTGCTTCTGATTTTCTAGTTTAATAATGAGAAACGTTGAGGTCATAATTTACAAATGCAAAACACTGATTAGCTGTTTTAATTAAATTAATAACACCTTAATATGCTTTGTATGCTTTTCCTAGAAAGACTTGGATTATTTCATTGCTTCAGGAAACATGAGGGGTTTCTTTCTTCCTTAAGACAGTGCTGTGTGCGTGTGCTGGGAATGGGAATCTTTGGGGTGAGGATGGCAGGTTTTGGGAAAGGTCTGGTGGCTGCTTCAGGTCTGAGCTGTGTCAGCTCCTCCTCTCCTCTACTTTTTGGCACTGTGGCTCTGTAGAACTGCACCCAAGGAATCTGCCATGGAAGTGCATTGCGGTGACTTCTGTGTGGGACTTTTTTCAGGTGGATCAGAGGATTTCCACATTTTTCCATGATGCCTGGTGGCCCAGTTGAAGCTATTGAGTGGCATGATCTGAACAGGGCTGGGAAAATCCCAGGCATTTCCATATGGTGCATGTCTGAGCCTTCTGGTTTCCCTCTGGAGGCTTCACCTCTGAACCCTTCCCTCTTACAGGCCTCAGTTTATGGGGCTTGGAAAGCCAGGACAGAGGGCAGGTGCCCACAGTGAGGGCTTTTTGGGTTTAGAGAACGTGCAGGAGAAAGTGGGAAGCTGAGCCAGGCTTTTCGAAATCATCTCCAAATACTCTGTGCAGTGACAGCCTCTGTGCTACAAGAATGTGAATTTTTATATCTTCCTGCAGTTTGTTACTATGTCAGGCCCTGAAATACCAAGGTAGGGTGGTGTGGCTTTAAATCTTCACCAAAATGTTAGGAATTATTTATCTTACAGTGCTTATAGGCTATATATATATGTATATGTACATGTGTATGAACACAAAGGTGCTGCAGCTGCAGTTCTCTCAGAGCTCTGCTGCACCTCCATGGATGTTTGTAACAAAACCACAAAGCATCAGCTCAGCTCCTTTCACACGCAGCCCATCAGACTTCCAACAACACAGACAATTTCTCACCCCGAGTCACTCTCTGAAAAAGCTACTTTGCTGATAGCAACCTTTTTTTTGAACATAGACGAGACTGAAGTAATTTCATTGTATAACCTGTCACTTAATGGCTACAATTAGCTGAATGAAATTTCCCTCAATGGCTGGAGTTAAAGTTCTAATGATTTTGCTCTTGGCGAAATGCACACTTTCCCCCTAAGACTCCATAGTTGATTTTTAAAAACGTAAGGCATCATTTAGACTTCCCTGCTCATATCTATCATAAAGAAAAATAACATTACATATGTTTACTGCTGTCACCTGCTTCCTTCCCACAATACATGTGTTCTGCAGGATATCAAAAAATCTATGATGCACAAGTGAGTCGTAACAAGAAAAACAATTACATCTCCATCTTTATTCAGAGCACATAAGGTTTTGGGCTGTTCAGACAAAGATATGGCATTTTCAGGCAGACAGTGTTATTGTTCCACACACTGTGCAGTTTAGGATTTTTAATAAGAGCGTTCTCTTGAAAGCCTTTCTAGAATATTTTTGCATGTGTTTAGCTGAGCGTTCATGTGTGAAGGTCCAATGCAGGGGCAGAAGAGGGTTACCCAGAGCAGGAACTGCTCCTGTCCATGTAAAGAACAAGCTCTGGGCTCTTGGGGCTGTTGTTGGCCGTGTCCTGCTCAGAGATGGAGCCAGCGGTGGGGCTGCCAGTGCAGGGAGAGTTTGTGTTTCACTGGGCTGTGCTCTCTCTTTGCGATCACCCAGACTTTGCCAGCTGAAAGTGCCAGGAGCAGAGGAATACCTGTACAGTCCAAAGCCGTTTTGCATGTACAGACATGCTGTTCTGAGGAGAACAGAGCTGGTGTCACCTGCACTCAGCCCCTTCAGCTCTGAAGACCGTGGAATCAAGGAAGACCAAGAGCTCCCAGAAGGAGCAGACCTGGATCTCAGCTGTTGAGTCCCCTGTGGATTTGAACAGCTCAAATGCAGCTCCCCCAAAAGGGCAGTGGTGCTGGAGGGGGTGCTGAGCTCCTGGTGTGGGGAACAGGAGCCCCAGAGTGACTGAAGTGGTCTCTGGCTGGTGCTGCCCAGCCGCACTCCGAGCATGGGTCCCTGCAGGAGCAGAGGGGCCGCTGGAGAGCTCTGAGTGTCATTGTCCCAGCACAAAGCCTGCTGGAGCTGTGTCTGCTGTCTCCTTTCCGAGGGTCTCTGGGTGTTCTGTGGCTCTTGGCCGTGTGGTTTTCCCCATCAGAAAACTTGACTTGCCCTGTCTGGCACCATGAGGAAGACGCTACGGATTAGTTTTTAGTGCTCCTCTGCACCATGTGCAGGTGCCTTTCCAGGGTCTTTCTAGTGAGAAGTCCTGGGACCTGAGGAAGCAAACAGAAGGGCTGCTTTTCACATCTGGATTGTCTAACTGATAATTTGTTCGCTGTCTTTACTGGGCATTTTCTAGTTTGTTCCGTCTGCAAAAAAACTCTTTTGCAAGACAAACCTGGAGGTTCTGCAGGACAGCACAAATGTAAATTTGTGTGAGGTTTATTTTCAGCGGGCAGAGGAGACTGAATAAAAGGGCCTATGTAAAATATACTTATTAAGAGAATATTTTCAAATTGTTGTTGCAAAAACTGTTCAGATTATGATGATATTCATTCATCTGGCTATGAGGAACCAGTGGGAACAATTCTCAAGTGTTCTCTCAGTCCCCTGAGGACTGACAGAGACATTTTGAAGTATTTTGCTTTGTGGCTGTGATGCACCAGCCAAACAGTGTAATGCAGAAGGCAGAGTTTTTATGTATGTGTGGGTCAGTGCAGGTTAAGCCATCAGAGTCTGCTTTTGAACTGCATCGTTACTTAGAGCACCAAGTGGGGGCTGAAATCGCTGTTAGATGTGGGATTAATGGCAACAGCTAAAGTTGCTAGTTTGTCATGCAGACGTTAATGGCTCGGTGGGATCATATTTAAAACTCTATGTGCAGATAAAAGGAATGCTGCTCTGCTTGTTACGCACTTTTCAAGCAGCCTCTAGAGATTGGATCGTTGCTCCCCAAACAGGGGGCAGTGACAGGGACAAAACTCCAAACTTAACAGAACCTGCTTAAATTGTAGTGTTATATATTGTCATTACTTAAGTAGGGTATAGTGTGGAAAAAAAGAGCCCGAATGTATATTTTTCCCTTTACAGATAAGTAAATTAAATGCCTTATTGCAAGCAGCTTTTGGTTGCTCTTAGAATGAAAAAAAAAGGTAAAATCGAGTCCAACATCTGCTTGCTTTGCTCAGCCAAGAACTTGCCTTTAAAGCACAATTGCAGGAAAAAACCCAAGTGCTAAGGTCAGCGAGCAGAAGAGGCATCACTTCCCAGTAGATGTGTAGGTGTACTGGTATTTTAAGAATATCTCTGCATACATCTCTGTGTGAGGTCTCTTTGTTTCTGCAACATACCAAGATTTTTGAAATGAAGAAACTGTTCTGCCTTTCCACTCCAGAAATCATTGGATTTTGTATTTTTTCCCTTGCCTGGGGGCTCCTCTCTTTGTAGGGGGAAGGTTGGGGGAAGCTCTCCCTGAGCTCCCAGGGCACCACAGCTCTGTGTGGCCACTGCTCAGAATGAGGGAGAGGAAAACAGGCTTGCCCATAGCTGTAAGGTGCTGTGGAATTCCCCTTTCAGCTGAAACTTGACTGTTCGTTGTCCTTCATCAAGGCCAGTGTGTTCTGGGAGGGTGGCAGAGGGGTGGGACATGCTGGCCACTCTCTGGTGGATTTTTGGAAAGCCCGGTGAGCAGCCACCACTGTGGTTCCTAAAGGTTACGCACAGGGGTGGTGCTGATGTGAAACACCCTCACACAGGGGCAGTGCACCCTTGAACCCATCCCCTCTGCGGTGATGGAGCCCCTCTGGGGGCAGTTCAGCTTGTGCCCATATTTGTGTTTAAAGCACCTCACGGCGCTGGGAGCGCAGTGCGAACACAAAATACTCGTGACCAGCTTCCCTTTTCTCCCCATGGGCTCCCAGGAGCTGATGAAAGCACTGGGTTTTCATGCCCCTGCCAGCTGGGGTTGCCCATAAACCAGGCAGCTGTGCCTGATCCCGAGCACTGTTTGGGCAGGCCCTCCTGGCACTGCAGAGGGATCCCAGCGTGGCTGCCCCGAGGGGCACTCGCTGCTGGGAGCCGGGGATGGGGGCTCACCGAGGGCAGACTTGGAGGAATCTGCTCTCCAGACCCTTCATGTTTGTGGGCAAAAACTCCTGCCAGGTGCTGCTGATGCTGGTGCTTTTTGGCTCAGGGCTCAGCCTCCTTCTTCCAGGCTGATGTCCATGAGTTCAGCATCAAGGGTGTTTTCTGGGCAGTAAAAGGCCACACTCTGTGGTGACCTTATCCGTCCGTTCTGAACTGCCCTTGGGGCAGCCTGAACCTCCTCTGGGCTCAGGAATGCAGTGCAAGGACAATTCTACATTCACTCCACCCTTGGAGTTTAGTACTGGGGATACAGAGGGAACACTGAGGAAGTGATGGCAGCACCGGAGTGACCAGAAGACCATTTATATCAACAAAATAACTATTAATATCAAATTGCCTGGTAAGAATAATTTATGAATTTAATTTAGCTTTTCTTATATTTTAATTTCCTAACAAGAAACTAGTTTATACATGTTTAATAAAGGTCTAATATCTGTAAATCATGTAGCTGTATTTATTTTAGGAAGTTGCGAGGACTTGATTTTAAAACAAAGCTGTCTCTTCATAAAATACTATATTGATAATCCATGCAAATATGAAGAAGTTGTCTTTGGGGATGAATCCAGACAGGTGGATCATAGGATTGAAAATATACTGTATGAAAATGGCCTGAAATCTGCCGTATCTACACCATATTTCAAGTGAATTGCAAACATTGCTTGTGAAAAAAACCAATGTGTTTTTTAAGTCTGCACCTAAATGATTCATACTGGACACACACACACACACAGAAGCAGTTCTGGGCACTCAACCCTTGAGCTTGCATTTTTCTCCAGATTTTAATAATCAAGTTCAAACAGTTTATTTTGCCTAAGACTTCTAGCTAAAGTCTTGTTAAAAGGCTAGAAAAATTCAACAAAATCTCATAATCGATCCTCTGGTAGACCTTTCTTCACACAGCCCTCCTAGGAAGACAAAATAAAAAGAAGAGGCAATTAAACATGTTGGTTGGTATAAAAGATGGAGGCTGGAAGGGTGGAGGATGGAGACATGGAGAAAAAGCTCTGGAAGCTACAAATAGAGCAGACATGTTTGTACTTCTGCTGGCACATTCTGCCTGAGCAAACAGGGACACGGTGGGTGCGAGCCACGCCCTCGGGAGCTGCTGCAAAGACCACTGAAGCATGGCCACGGATCTGGGCTGCTGCAGCTCACGGTGTGCTCTCTGGGCCGCCCTTGGGCCAACTAATGGCTGATTCTTCCAGCCTCTCAGTCCTTTGTTAGTGACGGAGACAGGTAGTGAGCTCTGACTGAGGTGCTGGTGCTGAGGGATTTTAGCTGGGGGGAAATCAGTGCTCCTGGATTAGCTGGGAGTGGGAACCACAGAGCTCTCAGCAGAGGACACCACAGAAGGAGGGGGAAGCTTGGGAGAAAGCTCAGGGGTGGTGTTGGAGGTGGATTCAGTAGGGAAGGACCTGAAGGAGCACTCCCAGAGTGTCTGGGTGCTCTCAGTGGCTGGGTGCTCTCTGTGTCTGGGTGCTCCTTGGGTGCTTCCTCAGTGTGTGGGTGCTCTCTCTGTGGGTGCTCTCTCTGTGGGTGCTCTCAGTATCTGGGTGCTCTCTGTGGG
>WEKY01016545.1:0-33306 GCA_013390045.1 Picathartes gymnocephalus | reverse complement strand
ATATATATATATATATAGTCAGGATATTTTCTATGGATGAACACTTTGTCACTCCTGGAGAAATGACAGCTAACTGTGGGAAGAATCACGCTGTGAATCTGCTCAGCCCGGCAGGAGCAGCAATACAAGTGTGTGTGCTTTGGTTGGTTGGTCGTTTCCTTCCAGCTGAGTGTGTGAGGCACAGAAACCTCTTCCAGGGCGAGCAGCGAAAGGCAGCAGCAGCAGCAGCAGAGCCCTTGGACAGCACAGGCACCTGAGGAGGGCTGAACCTCGTGCTGAAAGAACTTCTCCAAAGGACATGGACAGAATTGTTCTTAACCAAGAGCTGTGCCAGGGGTGGAGTTTGCTGGTCCAGCCCCAGGTGTGGGGAGCTGAGGGGACCCTGGGAGCTGCTCCTGCAGTTTCTCACGAGCACTCCCAAGGGCACCCAGCTGTACCCACTGCTGCGTTTCTGTGCTGTTCACCAACACCCATTCCTTTGCACTCAGAAGGACCCTTGAAAATACAAGTTAGATGACCTCTGCTGATTCCCAGTCATATTAAATTTCATGCTTTTATCAGAGGAATTCATTACCCTTATTGTTAAGAGATAATGAATAACTGGTAGCTTTTTGGATTTAGACAGCAGTCTGATGTTCTATCTTAGATGGCACTTTGAACATACTTTATATGCTTTGACATTTTATTTCATTTAATATTGTAGGATGCCCCAAGGTGCTTTAACCTGAAGGCTGCTATAAAAATAAAGCTGAAATGCTTCCCAGGAGCATTTTGGGAAAGCTTGGCTGTCGGGCCATTGGTACATAGAGCCAACAGTTAAAATACACAGTAAAAGAGTTTCAATAACCCACTAACAATCATTTATTGCAGCTTATCCACCCAGCAGTGCAAAGAAGGCTCCACTTCCTAAAACGGCACATGGAGCCATTCTGCCTTCCACGGTGAGGGTCCTGATACAGAGTGAGAATTGCGTGAGGGAAGGTTAAAAGAAGGGAACTTCAATTCTTTCACAACCAAAAATTGTCCTGTTTAAAATTTAATTTTTCGTGCATAAACTGGGGCAAAAGATGATCTGAACCAGCAATAGTGGAGGGATCTGTAGGCAAGCCTAAACGATGCTGTAAATCGCTTTTTCAAGCCGCTTTGCTCAATTTCTCTCTCCCAGCTGCACCCAGAGCAGTTCTTCAGGTGACTTGGGGAGGGCCCATCTTTTCTCTTGTGCTGCTGAAGGGTTTGGAGTCAGAGGTTGTACAGAGCCCTGCAGTCCGTGGGTGTCCTTGGACACTCACTGGGAAGGGCACTGGAGTTCAACTTTCACCTTCAAGGGAATGTTTCCAGGTAGGGTGAAGGGCAGATATTCTAGAGAGATTGCTATTTTTAATAATTTCTATAACTCTGAATAAAACAGATTATTCTGAGTCCTGCAGTCATCTGTAAGCAAGAAAATAGTCCAGCCCCACACACCCCAACCCTAAAGAGAGGTTGTTCTATTGTATATTTACAATTAAGATAATAGCCTATGATTTACTCCTTGTTATCTTAAGGAGAAATAAGCATTCATGCAAACCCTGGTTATTAAGAACCCTAGCTGCTGTCATTGTTGTATAGCTTTTATGGCTTCAAAATAAAGCTGAGGGATGGAGCATTTGTAAGTGGTTTTAATAACTGGTTGTCACTTGCCGGAGCATGGACACCAAGGATCTCAGCTATTCACACACAGAGCCACTCGAAAGCTGAAGAACCTGGAGTTCTCAATCTCAAAGTAAAGAGCTGAGTTTAGTGAGTGGTAAAGAAACCAGCTTTGTGGTTTGCAGGAAACAGAGGGACCTGTGGGACACAGGGTCTCAGCTCTGGGCAAATCCTCTGAGGCAGAAACCCACCCTGGCCCCTTACAATAAACTTCTGCTCCGTTCCATGTGTGGGTCACGTGGTGGTGTAGGTGGAGATAAAGCATATTTGTTAAACTTAAAGGTTATTTTATTCAGAGAAACTCACTGAGTCACAGTACCAACTGACTTCTGGGGAGTTAATTCTCAAAGCTATTGGCAGCATTGTCTCAAAAAAATCACACATTTCTATACCTCCATTTTTTGCTTATATATATATATATAGTTACATATACCTGTACGTGTAGAAATAACTATTAGTATTATGTTATCTTCTAATAAAAACCTCCTGAACGCTTAAAAATTCGATATGGCTATTCATTTCTCATGGCAAAGCATTTGTCCCTTGCATGTCTGAATGCTGAAAGTTTCATTCCCAGTGTGTGAATCAGCTCCTTTAGATTCTTCTTTAAAAGAAAAAAAAAAATCAGCAGCGTTGAACTCTTTGGAAGAAGCTCTATTTTGTTTTACGGTGTTGCTAGTGTATTGTGAAATGGCACATCATAGGAACTTATTTTTTTTTCTGGCTCACTCACTTAAGGTAACAGGATAAAATGCATTATAGGCTGAACGTTAAGTGCATGATGTAGTTTAAAATCTATTTTTTCCCTATGAATAGTAGCCCTGGTTGTACTTTTAGCTACAATATTGAAACTCACCTGCACTGAACAAAATGCAAACTGTACAATTTGGGGTACAATGGATGCCAGTCCCTCGGGAAAGGTGGGAAGGATGGAGAATTAGCAGACCCAGTTGCTTATGATTAAGATCCCACAACTGAATTCTCCATAACTTGCACAGTTAAGGTGAAGTATCATGGGTAGTTCTTTTAGGGGAGTCTGTCCTTTCCAGGTGTTGGGAAAGATGGGAAATGTGCTGCAAAGGAGATGCAGATTTGCAGATTGCCTTTGTAATACCAAGTTTTCCAGGTTTTCTTGCAGTTGCATTCTTACATTTGACCAGGAAGGACAAGAGGCTCCAAAAACACCTGCATGACAAAGCAGCCTTGGCGTGAGGATGCAGCCCTGAGGGAATATTTTACAGGAACCCTTCTTTGCTGCCATTTTCTCTGTTCTGGTCAAAGGCTCTGCAATCTCTCCATATTTATTGCTTGTTTTAATAGACATTATTTGGAGTTTTTCCTGACCATCCTCCTTGGCTCTGAACCACGCTGCTTAATTTTGTGCAGATGGACACAAAGGCTTCCCCTGCAAATGTAAAATGTGGCTCCGAGATTTTCTGGGTGTGACTGCTCAGGTGCTGGGGTGGGAGGGTGTGGTTGTTTCCTGCTATCATGGAGGGGAAACAAGACAAAACTCCCAGAACGCAGATCAGGCTCCAACTAACTTTATTTCAAACTTCCACGTCTTTTATAACCCCTGTGTACAGGTGTCATGCTGTTGGTTAGAAAAATGAATACACTATACAACTGGAGGGGTCCACAGACCTTTCATGTTTCAAAGGCTTTTGAAGGGTCTCCCAAAGCTGACCTGGACGCCTCCACTCCTCACCAGAAGTTCATGGATTAAACACAGGTCTGAACAGAGATCTGCCATCATTCATCAGTGGGTCTAGGATATTTCCCTATTTGAATGTCTGCCCCCCCCCCAGTTTGGGATGAAACATTCCTAGTCTCCTCTTTTCCAGTTATTCCTCAACTTGTTGTGCCTGGAAATCATTAAGTCTGTTGCGTGCAGCCCTGTGTGAATCCAGCTGCAGCAGTGTGAGGTAGATGGAGACCTCAAATCTCAGTAAAATCCCTCTATCCACTCACCCTGGGGCAGTGCAGCTTTTTAATTTTAATGCAGGGAAAGCAGAAGCTCAATATTGCACCTCCTTGAAGAAAGCGTTTGAATTCCTAAACGAGTGCTGTGTTTGAGGCACGATAATCCGCAGCTACTCTGATTATTTTGTATTTCCCTTTCAAACTGAAGGTGGGAATTAGGAGTGCTGCAGCCTTTGAGTGCAAGATAGCGGAATTTTGGCTTTCTGCATTGTGAAACAGAGGATTTCTGTGACAGCCGTTTGTACAAATGGGCCGAGACAGAGCTGATGTAAGTGCTGCCGATGCCTGAGCCTTGTCAGGTTTGTGCCTCCTGATCTTCAGCGCAGAGAAACCCCGCAAACATGTCACTTCATCACTTTGAGGAGCTAATTCGTCATCCAGGACGGTTGTAATCTCTGAGAGCACGACCATTTCTGAGTTGTTTGTTTTGGAACTCTGCTCTGAGAGGGAGATGCTGCCTGCTTTGAGGTGCCTGTCGCTCTGGCCACAGGCGAGGAAAGAACATCAGGGAGCAAAGGATTTACAGGGCACGAGGGCCCTGTGACCCTCAGCTGCGGAAGGGCTTGCTGTGATCACTGGGCACTCTTGTGCCCAGGGCAATGGTCACTCTGTGCCCAGGGCAGTGGTCACTCCGTGCCCAGGGCAGTGGTCACTCTGTGTCCAGGGCAGTGGTTACTCTGTGCCCGGGGCAGTGGTCACTCTGTGTCCAGGGCAGTGGTCACTCTGTGCCCAGGGCAGTGGTCACTCTGTGGCCAGAGCAGTGGTGACTCTGTGTCCAGGGCAGTGGTCACTCTGTGCCCGGGACAGTGGTCACCTAAAGCCAGAGCAGTGGTCACTCTGTGCCCAGGGCAGTGGTCACTCTGTGTCCAGGGCAGTGGTTAGTCTGTGCCCGGGGCAGTGGTCACTCTGTGCCCGGGACAGTGGTCACCTAAAGCCAGAGCAGTGGTCACTCTGTGCCCAGGGCAGTGGTCACTCTGTGTCCAGGGCAGTGGTTACTCTGTGCCCGGGGCAGTGGTCACTCTGTGTCCAGGGCAGTGGTCACTCTGTGCCCAGGGCAGTGGTCACTCTGTGGCCAGAGCAGTGGTGACTCTGTGTCCAGGGCAGTGGTCACTCTGTGCCCGGGACAGTGGTCACCTAAAGCCGGAGCAGTGGTCACTCTGTGCCCAGGGCAGTGGTCACTCCGTGGCCGCAGTGCCACCTCCGGTGTGTCCCCCCCGCCCCGTGTCCCGCGGGGTGCCCAGGCCCTGCCTGGGTGCGTTTCTGGGGTGAAAAGGGCGAGTTTTGGCTCACGGGCAGCCCCTGCCCCTGGCCCGGCGAGCTCAGAGAGCCCCTGGCAGCCGCAGTGATTTATCCTGGGACACGCTCCGGGTTTTTGGCCGGTTCCTGATCTCTGCTTTCCTGGCTCTGCCTGGGAAAGGCAGGGGAGCCCTCCCTGCTGGAGCCTTGGTCTCCGGAAGGATGGAAATTAGGGCTCAGTTAAACAATTCAACAGTCATTCTGTTCTTCATTTTCTGTCCAGAACTAAATTCCAACCGAAAAATTACTGGCATTTTTGTCCTCAGAGTGTGAGCACTTATTGTCTGAGGTACTCAAATAAAAAGAGCTTGATGTGTCCATTCTCTTTGCACCAGCTCTGTCCAGGTAGTTTGTGGATCCTGATTTCACCAGTACCTTGAGCACATGCATTTTAAAAGACTTTTAACATCTTTTTCTTCTCTTTTTTTCCTTTTAAATTTTTTTTTTTTTTAAATTGGAGATGCCCAGGAGCCACTGTATATTTAATGTGACAAAACACTTTAAAAGTAATTTCTGTTTTTAACTCTCTCTATATTTCGGAATACATACATAGAGATATAAATAGAACACTCCTGTTAACTTATTTATGAGGGTTGGAATATTTGGATCATCAATATCATCCTGCAATAGTTAAAGGTTTCATCAAGATAAAAAGTTTAAAAGGGAAAGCGAACTTTGGGTGCAGCTTTGTCAGTGCAGTAATAAAAGTTTTCAAGTGGAGCTGATGGAGGTCAGAAGCATAGCCAGAGAGGGACGAGCCACAGGGACATGGAAAAAAGGCAAATATGGCAACATATAGGTATTATAAGGCACTGGAAGGAAGGGTGGATAGGAAAGAGACTATTAAATATCCGTGTTCTAATCCAAAGCCCATATAAAGTAACAGGGAAGTGGCAGCAGTTATAAATTGCATTTTCCTTGGTCTGCTGGTAAATCTCTGGAACAGCTGGGTGGCATTTGAAGCCAGGAGCTGCAGGAGCTGCTCTGAGAGGTGCCAGCAGGCCAAGGAAATTTGCCTGGAAGGAATGTGCTGCCTTAGTTCCCCAGGGAAGTTCAGAAGCTTCTGGAAGGGCTGAGGATTTCCCGAAGGAGAGGACTCCGCAGCCCAGGTCACCGGGAGACTCTGGGGGTCTGCTGGGACAGGATGTGACAGCCCAGAGCAAAGCTCTCACTGCCTGCCTGTGTAACCAACCCAGCCCACAAACCCCAGACCCGGAGTGCTGAAAGATGAGGAACCTGCAGGATTTTCAGCCTAAGAGACCCTAGGAATAAGTCAAACCCAGTATTTTTCCTGCCTAAAATTTGGCAGCAGCACATAATGAAATATATATGTGAGCACACGCTATTGCATATCCATACAAAAATCAGGCTCCGCTGCTCAGCTTGAGCAACAAAGCTCAGGGATGTGTTTTCCATCACTCAGTTCTGGGCATTGTTTAGTTTTAGAGAGCTGGAAGTGTTTGCTTTTTTGTGTTGGGTAATCAGCTGGGCTTTTTTTTTCCAAAAAACCCACGCTGCTCCCGTGGGTGGGATTTGGTGGAGGATGCCCAGCTGGGCACTGGGATCCCCGACTGGCTCTGAAGGCAATTTTTTGGTTGGATTGGCAGAGGATCCTTAAGATCGTGGCACAGGAAAGGGTGGGTGTGCCAGGCACAGGGGTCTGTGTGCAAACAGTCAGTGTGTGTTGGCACGCTGCTGCAGGAGCACGGAGAGCTCTGACCCTGCGTGTGTGTGCTCACTGCTTGGGCAGAACTGCCTGCGTGAGAGCCCTGCCCTTTAAAATTCCCCTGCTGTGGAGGAATGCAGACTACTTCAGGCCCCCATATCAGAAGTTGTTGGTGTAGAGTCCTCCTGTTATCTTCCTGATTGCTGGCTCTGAGAGCTGAGGCTTAGTTCAGTGGCTGTGAACATGAAAAGACCTCTCTATGATAACCACTCTGTTTCATCCTAATTGAGTTTGTGATACGCTGTGGTCATCATTCAGTGGAAATCAAGAGCTGGGAGTAGTGGCTTCACATCAATAGTCAAATCGCTGCTTAAAACTGGAGTTATAATCCTTTAAATTTAATTTTGTGGGCAAATTGCAGTTGCCAGCTCCTCAATTTCATTGGTTCCAAAAACATAAGAAATTGAAAATGCCAGGAGGCATCAGTCCTGTAAATATATCAGTGCCATCTGGAGTGGAGTGACCTTGGACATTTTGCTTGGCCTTAGGATCTTATTGCTGAAAGTAATTCAGGCATTAATACTTGATTGAGTTTGTGCCTCAGACTACACAGAACTTGATCTTTAGCTCTCACTCAAAGAGCTGGTGACATTAATTTAATAAGGTATTAAGCGTGCATTATAATAATTTGTTGGTTTTCTTACAGAAAAACAGCAAGCAAATAAATATAGATCGCTTTGAAATCCACTGTGTGGTGCAGTACAGGAAAGAGAACAAGATTTCTGGGTTTTATGACAGTCTCAGTGATGCACAACAACTAATTTTAGAGATACCTGCCCCTGAGCTATTTTTTATCAGGTTTCAAAATAAAAAAAAAAAAAAGTGCTCGCACCTTAAATCATTATCAAGTTTTGGGGAAACAATTTCTAGATTCAAATTACTTCAGGACTGGAGAAATGTTACATTATTGATACAGGGCCCAGTGAAAATACTGGGAAGAATTCTATTGATTTGAAGGGAGCTAAAATTACAGGGGCGTCACAAGGTAATGTACATCAGTGAGGTGAAGAGAACCAAACCTTTGGCTCGCTGGAGGTTAAGTGTGGCCCACACCTCGCTGTATCCCACCTGCAGCTGATTTATCCCCGGGTGTTTAGGGATGGGCTCATTAACATCCCTCATCCTGCTCCTGCTGTAACATCAGAGGGGCTCGTAAGGAGCTGGTGCTTTTGGTTGTAAGGGAAAATGAGAGGTTCTAACAGCAGCTGCCTTCTTGCCAACAGAGCTGTTCATTTTAATAGCCAGAGTGTTTTACAGAACTCTGCACACAAAGCAGATTAATAGCTGGCAGACACAGAAATCTGAAGTAAATTAGTAATGAGCAGAGTCGTGGTGTTGCCTGGTCTCTGGGCAAGGTCTGAGGTATCACCAGTCTTACAAAGATTGCTCAATTATAGTTGGAGTCTGTCTCAAGGTATGTGTATCCCATGGTTGTTGGGAAAACAAATAAAGAGTGTTTTTCCGAAGCAGCAAGATATTGGCGAATATTTCAAATATGAAATGCACACTCTGAGGGAAGTTAACTGAAGGCTTTGGAGCACTCTAGGGTTAAGTTCCCACCCAGTTAGCATAACAGCAACTTTTTTTGTGTGTAATATCCGTACTTAGCCTTGTTGATAATCTCAGATAAGCCTATTTCTGCACGAGGCTGATGTGCCAGTCCTTGGGAAGGTGAGAGCCCAGAGCCTGCGCTGAGCACTGGGAGCACAAAATACAGTCAGCACCTAAAACCAGCAAAGGGTGAAATGTGAAGAAATCATAATTTCATAAACATGATTTGCTCAAAGCTTGGCATAATTGAGAAACAAATTAGTGGCAAATTGCTGCAGCTGACACGTGAAGTGCCCTGCTGGAAGCAGGGCTGGAGGGATGGCCCTGGATGGGGCAGCCTGTTTTGGGATGGAGGGAAAGGCCAGGGGTCCCCCTCAGCTGAGTGGCACATTTTGCATCACACTGTCCCCACAGCCTGCTCTCTGAGCTGAATTTCACCTGTCAGAGTCACTTGTGCTGTCACTTGTGCATCTCTGATAAATGAAACTCAGGAAATGTGAAAGGCAGGAATTACCAGTGCACAGATCTGCTGATTGTTTTGGAGCAACTCAGTGCCAGCTCTGCCAGGTAATGGTACCACTGATAGCTGGCTATCAGGGAGTTTCAAAGCCTTATCTCACTACTGCTTATGAACTATTTCAGTCAGTCATGTGAGCCAAAAATGCAACTCAGTTACCCATGTCTTAACACTGGCGTTACAGCTAAAATATGACCAAAGGCTGTTGTGTCAGGCTGGAAAAGGGACAGTGCTTACCTGGGGATCCCTCACAAGGCCATCACAACTCTTTGTACTGCACGTGCACGAACCTTAAAACTGGCAGAGAAGAGAGCAGTGTTTTTTAATGTAACTAATTGTACTTAGCAGAAGTACAGATTAAATTGAATCATTAGGTGCCTTTAAGAATGCAAACAGGCAGTAATGGCAATGACTTCCTTCTCCAGTCTCAGCTGGTCCTGGACAGAGGGGGTCATGAAAGCATAGTTTAATTTGTCCTTTAAAAGATTGTTAAAGACCAAAAGGATCTGAGATCCGAGCAGATCTGCTACTGCTTTCTTAAAAGTTTCCCTTATCCATGTGTTATGTGCCTTGTGTTGGATTAAATCTTCTCTATAAGGAAAAATAGGGTTCAAAATAAAGTTTGAGTAATCAAATGGTCGAATTTAATTGCAAATTTCCTTTAATTTTGCAAACACTTGTTCTGAATGCTGATGTTTCCTGCACCATATTCCAACAAGTGCTTGTACTTGTATTATCAAAAGCCACATAAAGAAGGATCAGTTGTCACAGTTTAAGTGGTTTAAGGTTTTTCCTCCTTCCCCTCCACCAGGATGGAGACGAGGAGAATTTTGGCAAACCTTTGGAATTCTGGGGTCTGTTGTCTGGTGAGTCTTACCGATATTCCTTACAAAATAAAAGTTGGGAGTCATCCATTCTGTGTAAGCAATGGGAATCACCAGTATGGAAACGGGCTGGGTTTGTACTGAGTTTTCTGCTTCCACCCAGACCATGAAAACCGAACACTTGGAACCATAGGGGTTTATTATTTTTATGCATTCATGAGAGAAATATGCACCAAAAAGATATTAAAATAACCTTCCCTTTGGCAGGACAGCCCAGGCCCAGCCCTGACCCTTGTGAGGATTTCTCTCACAGTGTCCTTGCTGCTTCCAGCCCGGAGGGGGAGAACTGTGTCCAGCGTCTGGCAGCAGGGCTGAGGTGGTGCCTCCCCTCTGCTGGGGGGCTCAGAGCCCCTGCAATGGCTTTGGTTCCTCCTCTCCCCCACGCTTCTCGAAGCCACGGTGTTCAACTGCTGGGCAGGCTGTACAGGAGCTCCAGGGCAGAGTCAGGGCATGAGGGCTGGGCTGGCACTGCTGGGCTGGGGGTTGCTGCCTGCAGGGGCTGCTCTGGGACCAGCTGACCACACCTGGTCCATAGCTGACCCCCAGAATGCCCCCAGCTGGTCCATAGCTGACCCCCAGAATGCCCCCAGCTGACCCCCAGCTGACCCCACCTGGTCCATAGCTGACCCCCAGCTGACCCACATCTGGTCCATAGCTGACCCCCAGAATGTCCCCAGCTGACCCCCAGCTGACCCCCAGAATGCCCCCAGCTGACCCCAGCTGTGCCAGGGATGGCTCCAGCCAGGGCCAGGCGTTGCTTTGCCTGCTGTGTTTGTGTTTTCAAGAGGGAGCTCTGTGAGCCCCTGGGCCCGGGTGGCAGAGCTGATGTTTTGACTCTCTCAGTGCTTGCTGAAAGGGCAGAAATAGCGAGGCACAAAGGCTCTCACATTAGTTGGAGCTGGAGGAGAGCAGTGCAAACTTCCACTCATGTGACACGTCAGAAGCATGAGTTTGGGCCCTCAGATGGAGACAGACAGAGTCGGCTAAGAAGTCACTCCCAAAGCACAAGCACTCCATTGAAGGAAGAGGAATAAACTTGGCAGACAAAACAAACAATGCCGAGTGTGCTGTAAAGCCGGGGGCTTTTCTTTTTATTTCTCAACTCAGCTGAAACACCATGGAGTGATTTATAGAAAGGATCTGTAGCTCTCACATCCCTGCCTTTTGCTCTCACAGCCACACCTAAAGCAACCTTTTCCCCGCAGCCTGCTTTCTCCAAGTTGTTTTATCTGCTGCTGGTTTTCATTGAGCTGGCACTGGCACTTTGCAGAAATGTGGAAGTTCCTTTGGAACGATTTTTTTTTTCAACTCTTTATGATCTGTCAGTGCAGCAAAGTTGTTCCCCTTGTATACCTCTCCTTCTAGAAACTGTACTCCAGCATAAAAGTGATTCACCCAGACTGGAGTTAATTATCTTGGGGAAAAAAAAAAACCAACCTAAAATTCCTTTTGTGTGCTATGTTTATCCTGGGACTTAGACCAGAGGAGCACAGCAGAAGTGGCAGGATAGAATTCTGAGTGGTGGGAAGCTTCCCGTGCTGCCAGGTTTTACAGACGCTCCAGAGGAGAGCACGTTTTCTCCGGCACTGCCAACTCCCACACTCACTGAAATCCGAGGCTTCCCCTGCCTCGACAGGGCTTTTCTTCAAGAAACCATGTCCTCTGCCAGGTTTTCTGCTGAAGAGGGGAGCAGGGCAATGCTGGGCCGGTTTTTATGTTTTCCAGAGGCCACAGAGCATCAAGCCTTTGCACAAAGGCATCAGAGTCTGAGTTCTGGCCTCTCAGACTCGGGGAGGAAGAAGTTCTTTTGCAATATCTCAGGTAAAGAGCAGTGCAGCACAGCTCGTTACGTTGATGGTCCTTTACTCTGACATTTTGATTTAGTTTAAAATTCTGTTTAAACTTTACTTCGAGATAGTAGTGCTTAAATTTTTTATTGGCAGGCTGCTTGGAACTAGTCCATCCAATTTGTTTTCTTCCTGTGGATTGGCTGACAAAAACACAAAAGTAAACAGTATCTTGGAAATCAGCTCTGAAACTTTAATGAACCTGGGGACTGACAGAAGAATGGGTGCCCTGGGAGAATTCATCTTCAGGAGTTCTACACCTCCCTTCTTGCTTGGAAGTTGAGTCAACTCACCAAAACCATCAAGTGTGCCATATTTGGGTAAACTTCTTAGGGTCTGAGAAAGTCTAATCAAAGTGCTACACTTTTGTCAATGTCTTTTTGCTGGTGGCCTTTTAAAACGATGTCTACATGTGCACTGTAACTCCTGGAGAGTTCATAATCAAAGTATCTTACACATGCTGAGGGTGGTTCCAGTAATCCTCGCAGTCTGCAGTTATCACAGGTTTAGCTATGCTGTGTTGAATATTAAAGACAGGAATTGTTAAATAAGTTAAATATGTTAGAATTCCACTATTAGGTCAATTTAGTGATTGTAAGGAATGACACCAGGGTTTAACTTGGTCCCTTCTAAATTGCAAAGGATGTAATTTTCTCCTGAGGTATGGGCTATGTCATCAGATATTCAGGTTGCTTTGTAATTTGTTCAAAACACTTGAAGCCTAAGAATGGAACCCTCAAATCTAATATAAGGACAATTTTACAAATACACTCTAAATGGAGGGTTGTTATTGTAGAGAAGAAAGAATTAACTGCTCAAAGAAATTGTACTGATCTCCAGAAGTTTGTATTTTGTTTATCTGAGGAGTTATTACCTTGAAATTCATTTTGTTGAATAGACTTTGGTCTTTAGAGTGCTTCACATTTATGCTAATAAAAAGCACAATTTTTAAACCTACAAAATGCAAACCTGCTTTAAGCATAAGTCTCTCCTGAGCTGCTCTGTGTAATCCTATAGGCAGGGAATTTCTAAAACAAATATCTGGGAAGGAGTAGCCCTTTTTGACAGGCACATTTGTGAGGCACCAAGGCAGTGCTTTGAGAAATTTTCTCTGAATTAAGTTCAGCTCTTCTCACTGCAGGGAAATTTCATTATTCATTTAACTCTTTTGGGAACAAAGGTACAGATCTAAAAATCCTTACCCTGAAAGATGCTGCACTCCCTCAAATGTCTTTGCTTATTATGTATCACTAGATCAGCTCTACAGCTTAACACAGAGGACCAAACCTACCCCACGTGTGAGCCTTTCAAATGCAGGGAAGCTGCGCTGAGGGTGAACCTGGCTATCAACAACTTCTTAGATCTCAATATCAGGGTCATTGCTCAGATCCTTTGGTCCTTGATGTCGCTGTCTCACAGCTCATGAAAAGAGCAGGGCTATTTAAATATTCAGGGAACAAGCAGTGCCTGTGAGAGCAGCAAGAGGCTTCTTCCTTTCAATGGTAAAGGGCCCCGAAGTCCCAAATGTAGGGAAGGGAAGGAGGAGGAAAACCTGCTGTGGAAGAGGTAAAAAAAGGCAAAACGCAAGGACAGACACTTCAGGAGGACAAAAGGAAAAAATATCAAAAGTGTCTATTACTTAAAATCTAGAAAAATTACTTTTTTTTCTTTTTTTAGATAGCAAATTGTAAAATGGTGCAGTAAAGCAAAATCCCAAAGCCTCACCTGGTCACTGTGGCCCCATTTCTGGTTAGAAGGAGCCAGAACTCATTTTCGTACTGTTCGAGCCTGGATTGTTTGTTTGTTTTTTTGTTTGGTTTTTTGTTTTGCCTTCCCCTTCTCCTCAAAGGATTTTTCAGGTTATAGATTTAGTTTTAGTATTTACACACAAGTATGGGCAAAAGAAAGGACCAAGGTCACATTCTTCCTTTCATTATCAAATTATTATTCCTGTGGCTTTCTCCACCTTTGGCTGGGTGGGCAGAGTGTCCAAGTGTCCTTGGACGGGTGTGCTTCCTGCTAATCCACCCCGCTGTGTGGGAGGGAGCAAGTGGCTGTGATCAAAAGGAAATCCAGCCTGAATACACAGAGAAATAAAACAGATTTATAGTTCCCTTCATAAGGACATATCTGAGGAAGGGCTTGTGCTTTTCACTGAGTGAGCATCTCCCTTTGTACCAAAGCAACTTGTATCTACTCGAGGAACTTCCTTAATTTTTTTTTTGTTTAAAATGCAGCTGTTGAGCCTCAGAGGCTGCAGCATTTGGAGTTCACGTTCTACCTGTTTCAGAGAGTGTGGCAGAGCTGTTTGTCTCTTGGGCAGAGACAAATGGGGGTGGCTCTGTGCAGCGTCACCCCGCAGGACACGTCTGGGCCAGGGCTGAGCTCTCAGCCGAGGAATTCGCTGGGTTTGGATCCGTTGTAAGGCAGCTCTGGGGGATTTTTGCTCATTTCTTATTTCTAAACATGTCATTTCCTGCCATGAAGGCGTTTACAGCATTTTTTTATTGAAACGTTTACAGTGAAACTTTTAAAAGTGCATCATTGAAACTGTCAGGCCTGAAGAGCCCCAGGGGAAACTTTTCCTTCAGCAAAACTTCCCTACTGCTGGGAACTACTGGAAGGTGTAATATGTTTGTCGGATGATCACGTTTCCCTCAGGGTTCTCCTGGGAGCAGCCACGGGGCTCTTCAGGACGTGGAGAAAGGCAGTGAAATGTTTGGTTTCCTGGGACAGCTCAGCACCAGCTCTGGGTTCCACAGGCAGCTGCCCAAATTGTGCCCCCATCCACTGGATGTGCTGAGGTTCTGGATTTGCTTTTCCTCAAAGCTGACAACCTTTGCTTGCCTCAGAGCTGGCAAATGCCACAAAATGTGTGTTTGGGGGCAGGTTACAGGTGCCATGGAATTGCCTGAGCTTCACTGAGCAGTTTGTCATGGTGGTCCAAACTAACCAGGCTGGGCTTTAGCTTCTACAAAAGCTCTTAGAATTTAAGGTTGGAAAGTCATCAAACTGCTCGAGTCCATTTTGGTTACTATTAAAAATGTTGTTTGTATTGTTTATAAAAGTCTCCAGAATTGCCTCATCTTTCACAAGGACATTTATGGAGTGGTTTGCTGTATTCCAAAGGGCAGAGCTTTCTGAGTCCTTCCAAAGCAACCATCACTCTCTGAACGGACCTAGCATCTACCAGAATCATTGAAACAGAAAGAAAACAGTATTTTAATCCTGTAAAACCTCTCATGAGTACCACAAAGTCCCCAGCAATGGCACTGTAAGCAGATGTACAAAAACTGTTCTGTGGCCAGCAAAGTCCTCTCTGTGCATTGGCAGGCAGAACACTGAGCTGTGCTCCTGACCTCTGAATAAATGTGCTCCTTCTCCAGCCAGCATCCTTCTCCAGCCACATCAGTAGAAGTTCCCCAAGGTATTTGCTGCTGAATTCAGTTTCTGCTGACTACAGCTCTATCACACTTTACACACAACACATATGCTAGTACATTCCGGGTTTTGGTGTGGAAGCCCTTACGGAGCAGGATTTTAGGCTGTTGGTTTGTTTTTATAAAACCAGCCATCCCTCGAGACAGAAATAGGAATTTTTCCAGGGAATCGTGTTGGCAGGTGAGCTGTGCAGCCTGTGCAGTTTGTGCTGTCCCGTGACAGTCTGCATGCAGCACAATTCTGAAGCGTGCGTATTATGCTGTAAGGCTGAGGGAAAAGCGGATTTTACGTGTGCGAGTTATGGAACGTGTAAAGCATGTGGTGCACACAGATCTGCCTGGTGACAAGGCAACAAGCTGCTCCAGATCAGCTTCCCCTTCAGGGAAAGAGCCCAGAGCACTTGGATGCCCAGATCCTAAGAAATCCAAAGGGCGTAAATTTCCTGCTTTGTTAATGGACTTTCAACAGGCCTAAAAGGCTAAACCAGAACTTTGCCAAACCGGGTAAGCCAGGCTCTGTGGCAGCAGGAGAAAACCAGCCAATTTTTGAAGAGGAACTGGATGTCTGACTCTCTGATCTCCTCCATCTTGTTGCTTATACAGAAAAGTCCTTCATGGTCCTGGGAGAAGCTTCTGAACTGTGGAGTTTTTCCAGTGCAACATCTGGATATGAGAGAGAGGCGACTGAACTTGTGCTTTTCTTTAGCCAAGACTGTGGTGAGAATCAGATTAAAAGGAACTCCTGAGGGCAACCCCATCAGACCTTGTCTTCTAGAAGGGCAAGAGCCTGGGTTGGACACCATTGCACTTATGTAGTGCTTTCAAAATCTAATCTTGTCTATTTTCTCTTGGTTCTTGAAAACATAGATGATAAATTGGAATTGCCTGCTGTAAAGCTCATTCAATGTTTTTCTTTCAGTATGATTGCTTTGGAGAACAAGTAAATACAGAATTTGTCTGGGAGAGAATGAACTCTCCACATGTCTGTGCAGGCAGCCTGATGTGATTGTCACTGGAACTGACACCAGAAGCCTGGATATCATCAAAAAGAGTTTCCTGCCCTTGTCAGCACTCGTGTGATTTCCAGAGGAGAACACTGGAGAGCCTGGAGGTCTCTGTGTCCTTGCTCTGCTCATGGGCTCTGTGTTTTCTCCTCTGGGCACTGACAGAGGTGGGATGAGCAGCCTGGGTCTGGCCTGCTCAGCCTTTGCATCTCAGCTGAGAAAGCCTGGAGTTGTTGCTCCTTGGGACAGTCTTTTTGGGATGTCAGCACCTCCCACTCCCGCTGTGGATTGCTTTAATTTCTGCCAGATGGCGGAATTTTCTTTCACTCCGAGCTTCCTTTGAATATAAATGAACAATGCAGAGGCTGCAAGCTCTTGTCAGATATATAGTGCCGTTTCAAAGGTTGTTTTCTAGTGATGTATTTTCATATTTCAAACCGTAATGTCTGGTTCTGGCAGCACAGGCCATCAGGATGCAGCCTATCATTGCTAGCTGTTATTGTGGGGAAAAGTTGCCATCTTCAGCTGGGGATTTAAGGGAGAAGAAGCAGGGGAAGAGAGCTGGAAAGAATCAGATTTAGCAAGACTAGACTTGCCAGTGTCTAAATGCTGAATTTCAGGCTTTAAACTGTATATTGCGTAGGGTCTTTTACCTTGAAAGCACCTCTGAAATGTGAGCTTTAGTAAATAAAGAAGTGAAAGCAGTGTTTTGTGAAGGCACTTACTTTTTGACACACTTTAAACCCACCTAGCACAGGTGGGCATTTCATGAGTTTCTCCTCAAGCCCTGTATCAGCAGCTGGCCGAGGCAAGGACAGTGATCTAAACCCCTGGTCACTCATCCCTGCAAGAAAGAGCAGAGCTGGAGCCTTTTAGTGCAACACTGGTGAGGAATTCCAGCTTTCTCTGGTGTTTTCCCTAGACCAGAAAGGAACAGTGTCCTTAAATGTCAGCTGTGGCTATTTAGTCTTTGGGGGGTTTCAGGTGAAGCCCAGTGTTGGTAAAACTGAGCCACCTTCTCTGTAAAGGTTTGCACTGTGTAAGAGACTGATTGAAAATCCCTCATTTTTGCCTCACGACTGCTGTCCAGGGTAAAAACCTGAGACCCCCAAAACAAACCCCTGAAGGCAAGGGCCCGAGCCTGGCCAAGGTAACTCACCGGCCCACGGTGAGCCATGAGAGAACCATGGATCAGTGCTGGCAGACTGCCTGAGCTGAGCTCATTGTTAAGACTGGAAGAACCTGTGTCTGTGCCAATGCGAGCAAACCTCTGAAACCTCGGACCAGAGGAGGGGAGTTTTTGGCCCAGGCGGCATGCTGGGGTGTGTGTGTGTGACTGGACTGAGAACTGGCCAGAGACTCTTGCTGGTAAAGCTGTCCAGGGCAAAGACTGGGAACTCTAAACCCTCCCTCCCCCCCGAATTAAACCTCTGAAACCCCAAAGACAGGGGGGGTTTTGGCCTGGCCTTGCTGAAGTGGAATGTTTGCCAGAATGTCGTTATGCCAGTGCTTCCCTGGACTGAGAACAGGTTAAAGCAAACACAGCTTGTCACAGAGACTGGCGAAGAATAATGAACAAGATACAGAAGAGTGCACTCGTGCTCGCCACAAAGCAAGAAGAACCTGTACCTGTTCCCATCTAACAGTGACCCCCCAGCTCTTGGGCGATCCTCTGGCTGTGAGATCAAACAACTGACCAAAGAAGTAAGGAAGACCTATTCTCATCCCAGAAACAATGGCTGTTCTCCCCACTGCTCTGGCCAGCTGCCCTCCGCTTTTGGAAGAACTATAGAAGCACCCCCAAATTCACCACGACCTTTGAGGCCCTCCCCACGGAAGAAGACGCATCCATTAGGCTGAAGACCTCTCCTTCAGATCTACGAGGATTTCGTCTCATCCGTTGGTAGCTATTTTCCTGTACCCTCTTTCCTAAATCTCTATTCTTTATTTCTTATTTCTCTCCCTCTATTGCAATTGAGTTGTTTGAGCATAAGAATAAAACTGTTCGCTTTGAAGTTAAAGTTGAATTTCCCTTGTTACTTTTGCACTCTGAGGTCGAGTTAAAAGAACCTACACGAATCCTTGCTTGTAACCGCGCGGATCGTGACGCACTGCCAGTGGAAATCCAGTGAATCGCTGGGCTCACTTTACACCGCCTTGGCTGGGCACTGAGTGCAGCCCCGGGAAATGCAAACCCAGGGCTTTCAGGTGAGTGTTCCTAGTGCTGCATCCACAGGGAGAGGCTCCCTGCTCATGGGTAGCCTAAAGCAAGCTCGAGGGGTGGCCTGCCAGCCAGGGGAACACTGGGCACGGCAGGGTTTGTGCCCTAAGAAATGGACAGGGCTGGTGTGCCCTAAGACATGGGCAGGGCTGGTGTACCCTGAGAAAGAGGCAGGGTTTGTGCCCTGAGAAATGGGCAGGGTTTGTGCCCTAAGACATGGGCAGGGCTGGTGTACCCTGAGAAAGAGGCAGGGTTTGTGCCCTGAGAAATGGGCAGGGTTTATGCCCTAAGAAAGGGGCACGGTTTGTGCCCTAAGAAAGGGGCAGGGTTTGTGCCCTTAGAAGTGGGCAGGGTTGATGTGCCCTAAGAAAGGGGCAAGGTTTGTGCCCTAAGAAGTGGACAGGGCTGTGTGCCCTAAGACACGGGCAGGGCTGTGTGCCCTGTGCCTGTGGAAGCTGTGCATGGCAGTTGCTGCAAACCGACTCCTTGGTGGCTCTGTATGGGCTGCTCACATCTTCTCTTTTCACCAAGAGCGCGTTTTGGGTGTGTTTAAGCTTTCTTCTGTGTTTTAAAGTCTGCGAGATTTTTCCATCCACCCAGTTTCAAAGCGTGTCAGTTTTACACTGCCAAAATGCAGAGCTTGAAGCAGAGTGAGGAAGTCACTTCCAGCAGCCTTTTAAACAGCTTTTAACAGCTCGCAGGTCTCCTAAATCCCAAGCCAAAGCCATGTCTGCTAGTCTAGTCTGCATTCTCAGATTTTGTACAGATGCAGCGAGTACATATTAAAAAGCTGCAGCAGAACACAGGATTAAAGGGCAATATGTGAAGTACAATATCCTCCAAGTATTTGGAGGCAGGGAAGCAGTTGGAGGGTGACAGCCTGTTCCCTGGCAACTTCTGACATTTGTGTTAATTCTCTGCTGGAATGAAAAATAAGCCTTCTGAACTCTTCATGTAAATTGAACTGGTGAAAAACCTGTTTCCAGATTTAAACCAGAGCACAGGAGCATCTGGGTTTGTGGAGGATGGTGCCACTTGTCCTGGATCAGATGGTTGTTCTGGGGCTCTGGCACATGGGCTGTTCTCAGCCAGGCTTCTCCTTGATTTAATTCTCATAAGGAGGGAGTGAGTTCTTAAAGCATACTCAGGCTGTACTCCAGCCACAAGGCAGTGTGCAGAGCTACTACTGCAGAGTCAAGGATTGTTAGGAGGCTGTGCCATTTGTGGGCTTTATGTTTAAGGAAGATTTCGTGCAGTCATCTCTCTTTGACATCCTTTTTCCAGCCAAGGAATAAGAAACTGCAGAACCTTTGTGCCTGTTCTTAGTACAGTCTGGCAATAAACTTCATCATCACAGTCACTTGGGCCTTGGTCCGGCCAGGCATTTATAACTAAATAGGTGTAAATTTCTATTCAAAATCGGGAGGAATTCAGTCTATTCACAGGCTTAGAGTAAAGGAGGAGTTAAGTACCCAGCTGGGCTGAAGCTCAGACTGGCTCGTGTCATAGGCGAAAGCTGTCTTATTGCAGGTTGTGTCCCCTGAGAGAAGAATAAGAAAGGCTTTCTTCCCCTTGTTTTTTCCTGCTCCATTCATTTCCAGCGCTCCACAACCTCTGCAAAGCCTGCAGCTCCAGCCTGTGGAAGTCTCACTTCCTGGAGGCAGAGCCTGCCGAGCCCTTGTGTGATGTGGAGATGTCTGAGTTTGTTTTCAAAGAGCACACACCTGGCTGAGGCAGAATAACATGTATTGATTTTGGGGCCGTTTGTAGAGAGTCGCCTTGGTCTGGAGCACATGAAAGCAGCAATGAGGCATTGTGTGGAGTTAAAAGCAGAATGCATTCTTTCCGAAAGCAGAAACTGCTGAGACTTCCAGATGGCGTGCCAGAAAAGTTTTATTAGCCTTCCATAGGCTTTTCACTTTTTCCAGATCCCTGCAAAATGGAGAGGCCTCTCCCTCTGATTTTCTTGCCAAGTCTAAATATGAATCTACTGTTTATCCAGATTGCACTGGCTTTAACACATTGTTTACGTTGCCTGGATTCCTTTTGTCCGGCACCTCGGATTTTGTGCCTGTTGAGGTGGAGTCAGGCATTGCTGGAGAAGGACATATGTTAAACCCTGCATTTTAGGAACTAATTCTTTCAGGAACAGCAGGTAGGAGGATCTGACCCTGTTACATGACATCTGTGGACCAAAAAAAAAAAAAAAAAGAAAACCCAACAAAAAAAGAGAAAAGCAGAAATGTTTCCTCCTTAATTTGATCAGCTTAAGTGCTATTTTGGATCATTTGATCACCACTTCCTGTGCCAGGTGACAGCTGTCCTAAGAGAACAACTCAATTTTCTTGTTTATTATGTACAGATCCTTTCCCAAGGGTAAGTATTTATCCACTGGAGATAAGATAATGGATACCAAGTTGAAAGAGGTTATATGACAGTAATTGAAGCAATATGTGGGCCTGGTGTATTTAACTATGAGATTTTAGCTGCATATTGATTTAAAAGAAACTTGAGAGAAGGAGTAGAAATTGAAGCTGCTTATTGATTTAATTGTTCTTTTCCTCAAGTCTAAGGACTGGAGCATTAATGGAAGAAGGGGTATTATTTCTGGCCTGGTATTTGCATATCGAAAGAAGACATTTTACAACAGAACCTTTAAAATATGCCAGTGGTTTCAATTCTCTTGGCCATATGTGAAATGAGAGGGTTGAGCAGAGCTGCTTCATTAACCATTCAGGGAAAAGTAATTTGTTCAGTGGGCCTGTAAAATGCTGTGGCTTCAAGTGCTTTGGGTGTTCAGGACCCAGCAGAGCCCAGGCTGAAGGTGTGGTGATCTCCAAGGAGTTCTGCTTTTTACTTTTAATACTCTTCCCATTATTTGAAAACTTTAGATAAATGAAAAGTCATCCCTCCCCAGCTCCACTGGAGTTAAAGCAGGGCCTTTCTTATCACTGTTACTTTCAACTCTGTTGGGATTTTTTTATCCTATAAAATATTTAGGATTCATTTTAGTATAGCAGAAAAAAAAGTGGTTTACCCCCAATCCTCTATAAAAATCAATATATATCCTTGAGATTTCTTCTGACTTACATACAATGTGAATTTTTGAGTCTGTCAATTTAGACATTGCAGGGAAAAGCTGGTTTAAAACCTTAGAGATGTGAATCCAAGAAAGCTGCAAAAATTCTCTTAATTGATTTACATTTTTCTGTGTTCATTTTGGAAAATGAGACTAAATTTGTCCTCACTTCCTGAGCCATACAAACCTCAAACTGTTTCAGACAGAAATGAACAAATTGCTTTGGTTTTAGCATCTTGTACAATGCAGCCTCCCCAAATCCAAGTGAAGTTCCATAGTGTTCTTTTTTTATTAATATTTAGAAGGATGTAAAGGGCTTCTGTCGTGCTGTGTACTGTAGAGACACAGAACAAAGAAATAGCCTGACTTTTTGAAATCAGCGGTTGAAGCATTGGTGCCAAATCACTTGGAGAAGAAAGGCAGGACACGATCCAGTGAATGGCACAGAGAAAAAGAAACGAATCCCTGGAAAAGGGAAAAAAGGCAATCTTTTCAAAGGGATGAAGGTAGAATATTTATGCTTGCCATAATAATAGCAGCAGGCTGTTGCACTGGGTGGCGTTCAGGTGACACAGAGTGCCTCAGAGGGCTGAGGTGTGGCAGCTCTGTGTGAGCCAGGTGTGTGGGATTATTCCTCCTCCTCCTCCCCCTCCCCAGCAGTGCTGGATCCCACCCGTGCCCGACCTGTGCTCCTTGAACACCTCCAAGAGGCACTGCAGGTTGTGTGCTCGGCTCTCGGAGCCCTTTCCCGGCAGGAGATGGCCCTGCAGGGGCTGCGGGGTGCCCTGAGCGCAGCTCAGCAGCGCTGGCAGCTGCCGGGCTCCCACGCTCCCCACGCTGGGAGCTTCGGAGTTCCACAACCAGGTGACGATTCCTGCTCTGAGCAGAGGGAACAGACACTGTTATAACGGAAAAAAAATCACAAGAACCGTACATAATCAGCAAGGTAAGAGAAGGTGGTGCTTTCAGGGGAGTGACTGTCTCCATAAATACAGGTCTGCTTGAAAGTGGAAAGGAAATGCCTGGAAAGCACCACCCACTGCTTTGTTCTCTTCCCATCCTGAAGGATCATTAAGCGTGTCATTGTGCTTCCTCTTCCAGCTCTCCAGCATCGTCTGGCACAGACAGTGGTTTCTCTTGCTCCATCCCAGTCCCACCCTGCTCTGTGATGTTGCTCTCTTGCTGAAGAACAGTTCCAGGGTTTTCTTGTTTGCTGATTGAGATGCAGAAATTCACTGCCCAGGCAGAGCTAATTACCCCTCATTATGCATGCATGCAAAGCCAAGCAAACCCCCCCAAATTAACAATGTTTCTCCTCCATGGGTTTCTCTCCCCCTGCCTCTCCCCTCCTTCTTTTCAGCTGTATCCATCCCTCCTTTGGCATCCGTTCCCTGATTTTTAATGTGCCCTTGGCCCAGCTCACTTTCAGCATCACACAAGCCTTGCTTTCTCTCCACTGCCTCCAGCCCCTTCTCAAATTGAGAAATAGGTTCCTAGAAGTGACCTGCAGCAGCAGCATTTTGATCTTCAGGGAAGCTTCCCGAGGCTCCCCATGCCCAGCTCTGATCCTTTCATCCCGTGACACCATCAGAGGCGAGGGAAGGAGCAAGAAGCTGAGTCAAGTTCAACGTGTCACAGTGCATTAAACAGCTCCCTGGCAGTGGCAAGAGCAGCTCTTTTTGTTCTGCTGGAAGATAAACAGCTTTCTCAGTGTAATTAATAACCCTGATGGTTTGTTCCAAAAAAATGGAATAATCATAGGATTGAGTAATCAAAACTATTGATTAATGTGGAAGGCCTCTAGAAAAGGTTTAGCACAAAATGTTTCATCCTTCTGGGCATGGTTCCAGTAGAGGCTGTAGTGATGATTGAACAATAGGATTATTGTACCAAGCCATTGTTTCCAGAATAGAAAAAAATCTTAGTGCCTTTTTTTTTTTTCCCCTTTAGCAATTCATTCATCAAATAAAAAATACATTTTTGAACAGTGGCATTGCAGTCACCATTCTTTTTTTTCAGCTGGGCACTCACACACAAATCTCATTGGCAACACTGGTGTTTCTGTGGTACAAATTAAAGGAGAATTTTCCCCTTAAAAATAAAATCCTGGAGTCTTGATTTGGTTTTTATGCAGAGAAAGGTGCTGATGATTTCACGAGAAGTCCCTACTACCCCCACCACTTTTGTGCTTGAATACGTTTTCTTTGCTTTGCAAAATGGAAATCTTGGAGCAGGAGGTGTGAAGGGAAGGATTAATTTCCTTGGAGTTTAAAATAATTCTAATAAAAATTCTGTAACATGTAACTCCTAGGCTTAATAGTCTCTGTAACAAATAATACTTTGGGGAACAATAAATTGCGTAATGATAGTTCTGCTCATATTGGCTAAATCATTATGTGTTGCAAAATGTCAGCCACTGAAGAAATCATAACTAAGCATGCTGTGAGCCTGCGATCTTGTAAAAGCCTGAGATCATAAAAGGAAAAGTGGGACTAAAAATATTTCAAAGATGCCAGAATGAAAAGCCTAACAACTGTCTTTTCCACATTTTAAAATTTACCTGTTTTCCCCAGGAGAGCATGAAGACATAATCAATCAAAGCAGGGCTTTTGTAGATCCTCCTGTGATTAATCTAATTATTTTGTGGAGATCAGATGAATTTGCCGTTGATATAAACAGCAGTTTGATTGAAGTATCAAAGGCAGTTCAACAGGCCCAGAACGTGGATCAAAACATTCTAAACTAGGGAGCTTAGAATCAATATTTTCATGAGGAGCGCCAGCAGCTGGGACTGCTGTGCTTAAGCTCCTGGAATAAATGTACTGTTTCCAGAAGTCACTTGTCACCAAATCAGCACTGCTGTGTCCCAGGCGTTTTCTGCAGAGGAGCCTCTCAAAACACCCAAGGAAACTTCCTAAAGCCAGAACGTGGCGGCTGAGCCCTGCGGGGGAACAGCTGAGATTTGGAAGTTGCCCCCGGCACTGGGAGGTTGGGAAGGGCTGCCCTGGGGCCCGAAGGGTGGCAAGGGCAGGGGGAGAAGCTCCGAGAGGTCAGTGGAGCACTGGTGGGGTGGGGGCAGGCTCCCAGCGCCTCCTGCAGCCATCCCTGCCCTGGACACAGTGGGAATGTTTTGGCGTGGATGTGGGAAAGCAGCTCAGGGTGCAGGGCCTGATTGTAGGGGAAGGAGCAGCTTCCTTCCCAAAGCGCCCAGAGATGAAAGGCAGGAGAGGAGCAGGGCCCGTTTCCCGCAGTTCTGAGTGTACTCTGCCCCACTTTAGGTGCCAGGGTCTGCATTGGGGTCCCCTCAGCAAACACAGCTAAAGGGACTTTGGGGGAGGATGCCACAGAGGGATTGGGCACAGGAAAAGGTTCGTCTCAAACTTCACTGGAGCTGGAGACCTCAGCCCTCTCTTTCCCTTCTCTGCCATTAGTGTGAGCTCAATTTTCCTGATGCACAGATGCAGCATTTGGCAAAGGTAAGCAGGGAATGCTGATAGGAGGCACCCTGGTCATTAATCCTGTGCTGACCCTGCGTGTGGCCCTGAAACTGATAGAGCTGATATGGCAATAGAAAAATCTTCCCATAAGCCAGACCTACATTTAGCAAAAACCACTTCTACACTTCGTTTTTAGAGTTCAACACAGAAACCATAACACTTGTAAAAATTTTCTTTCGACTTCCAAAGAGATTGTGAAGAACTTATTGCTTTAAAAAATAGTTTTAACCTCTCTGACACTTTGGTTTTTAAAAACCTTAGGAAGAGATTGAGAACAGAAACAAGAATTCACCAACTCTGTAGGTGAACAGTGTCAGCTTTTGGCCTCTGTGCACAGAATAATTTCTGTTCCAGGTTCTTTGTGGATGCAAACATGTACAAATGACTCAGAGTATCTCAAGAAGGTCATTGAAACATAATCTGTATTTCTTTCAGCAACTTTACAGTAGCTTTCTAGTCTGTCTTTTAATTTTATCTCACTAAGGAGGTTTCAGGGTTGCATTCCAAGTTGCAAGGATCCTCCACACGGGCTTACGGCGCAGGTGAGCACCAAACTGCTGTTATGGTTTTATTGTTATTCTGTAGCATAAAAACTCTTTGGAGATAATCAGAGTGCTAAACCTTTTCAGGGCTCCTTTTGTTCACAGGATGACGCCATCCATAAAAGCCAGATTTTTAGGGTACAGGTAGGACTAGGGGTGTCTGGGGAATTTGAGGAGTGCCTGGGTGTTTCATCTTGGCACTGTGGTGTTCTGGAAAAAGCCCTCAGTGCCCGTCTGTGTGACAGAGCATGTAAGTACCAGGAATCTGCTTCAGTTCCAAAATGGAAGGTGATCATTTCAGCTAATATTCACCTTGCCTTTTAAATGCTAGCCTTGAATTCTTCCTCCAGCAGGCAGCAGCAGCATTCTGGCTGGGTCTAGGAGCACTTTTGCCATGGCCTGACCCTTTCCATGATGTGCATAGTTTGAAGTTCATTAGTGTTTTACCTAACTTGTGCTAGTTGGAAAACTGTGCCAAATCTTAAACAGAATCAGTTTGGAAATTGTGTGGACTGATACCTGACAGCAACCATGTATTTCTCAAAGTAGAGCAAGAAGCAGATTTTTATTTTGGAGCAGCTCATTGATTAGCTTTCACCTGAGGGCAGCACAGCTCCTGGCAGGGACATCTCTGTGCCACGCCAGGTGTTTCCACAGACCTCAGCGAACCCTGTTTGTCATCACTCTGTGAAGGAGCTCTCACTCAGGGCGTTCTGAGAGCAAGGGATCACTTTGGTCTGGGGAAATGCCATGGCAACCACGGTAACTCATCTCCAAGACACTTGCTGGGGGTTTTCATCCAACCTCACCGTGAACTGGGATTGGCACGAACCAGCTCAAGCTTATGATTGGAATTTTCCGTATGAAAGGATGCTCAGGAGTTAAATCTGGAAATCAGGCAGTGCCTTTTACTTTGGATTTCCCTTAAGCCCCAGAAGCAGAGAGTGGATGGGAGCTGCTTGCCTTAACAGGGAAGGAGGGATAAAACCCTAGAGGTCCATTAGGCATCACCTCACAATCTGTCTGAAGTGTGAGGGGAAGTGCAGGTTTTGAGTTCTGAGAGAAAAAAAAAGGGTTTAGTCACTTGTTACTGCTCTGACCCCACACTTAGGGAACAACTCCAGCAACAGCTCTAAATCTTCTTCACCTGAGTGCAGGCACATGTGGGGAGTCCTCCACGCTGTGAGCCCGGGACTTAGAGCCCCTCTTTGTTAGAGCAGCACTGGAAAACACTAAAGTAAAGCTGAATTTATTTGTAAACATACAAAGTTCGACACAAACACCATCTGGTTTTCACCACTGGTTTCTGTTCAGCAATCCCATCTCCTGACAGGTGTCAGCTCCCCGTTTTGGGGGGCACCCATTGCTCTGCTCCGAGGTTTCCTGGTGGCATCTTCCCCCCGTGCCCCTCAGCAGATGCTGCAGTGCGCACACGTGCAGGAGCCAGGTGTTCAGAGTGGCTTTGTGTTCGGTGTCAAAGAATAAAAATTATTTTCCCAAGAGCTCAGCAAAGCCATCGCCAACCCCTCCTCACCTGCTTTAGACACTCCTTTCCTTGTGTTCCCCATAAAGTGAAGCAAATCATTGCTGAGATGTGTAAACTTCTCCTTTCAAGCATGGTTAGATACCGGTTACCACTGTAGTTACTGCTTCTAATCTAAAGCAATGAATTTTTTTTTTTTTTGGTGCTTAAGAAAAAGCTGCATCCTGTGTTCTCAGTGCTTTCAGCACTGAATAGTTGGAAATTTTAGCAGTAACTAAAACCTTTCCAGCCTTTTCTTCCTCCCTTGCCCCAGTGAGTGTTTCTTGTCACATTAAGGTAGATTCTTGAAAATGTCTCCTTTGAGCATTTATTAAACAGCCAACAAAATGAGGGAAATTCACTGTACATTTAATATTAAACACGCACTTGCTAAAACCCCAACTTTCCAGAGTACAGACAGTTAAGCAGGATTTTACATGCCTTCCTCTTGACTTCAGTGGGCTGTGGATCACACCCAAAAATCTGCTGTCCAGTGGAACTTTGTAATTCCATTTAGCAGATGCTTTCAAACACAATGGGAGGTTTTCAAAAATATCTTTGTCTGCAAGTGTTCATCTGCAGACACAAAAACAGCCTTGATAACATTAGAGGGGAGATAACAATGTCTATCTCTGTAATGATATCACCTTATCTTTAATTAATGTAGAGTACTGTAAGATGTTTTTCTGAGATATGAGCCTCTTACTTGGGTAAGATTCTTCCTGAAACAAAGTGTTTGAGCCACTGTAGCTGTTCTAAACAAAGGTTTAATAGAGCTTCTTCACCAGGCTCGGATGCAGCCAGAGCAGCTCTGGTTGTTTTCTTTAAGGCAGGAAAAATAATAAGGAAAAATAATAAGGCTCCTGACAGAAACATGAAGGTACCTATTACTAATACTGCAGTGATTTGATTAGAAATTGCTTATTCCATGGAATCATGTGACCTCAGCTGTGTGTTGTAACTGGAAATGAGCCCAAATAAATCCTTTGGATCTGAGCTTTGAGTATTTTCAAATTCACTGTCGAAATTCAGATATCTCAGACAGCTTTTACATCTGTAACTCACCCCATATCAATAATAATTGTGTCACAAAAGTCTTATAAACTCATGGTCCCATCCTCAAAATATAGGAAGTACCAGCAGTGGAGTTTCCTGCAGAGTCTGAAGCTCTCCTTTATCCAAACAACCTGATTCGTAGTTAAGCAATGCTCAGCGTTTGTTTCTTCCATTCCCAGTGGGGCCTCCCATTTTATTTTGCTTCCATCTTTTGGTTCCTGGTCTGATCAGCAGTGAGGGTCTCGCATGTCCAGCATGTTCCCATCCTCCTTGTTCCTTCTTGTCTCCTTCCTGCAGCGTTTTCCTCATCCTGGCTGCCTGAGGCTGACTGAGAGGAGGGGGAGAAGCACCAGCAAATGTCCTGCTCGTGTTCACCAGGCTCTGGGACAAACGGCCTGAGTTCCTGTTCCGAGGAAGGTCCTGGGCAGGCCAGGATTGCTCACCCAGCTCTGGACCATGTGTCCATGGACCGGTGGGCAATTGGGAAGTTTAGCTGGCTCTATCATGTTCTACATGTAAGATTTCTTGTGGAACTAATCAATCAAACATCACAGCTGTTAGATACCCCCGCACTTGTAAGAAAATCGCCACTTGGCTAAATGTTTGTGACTGATAGAGACCTTGGGGTGGGAAAGAACAGCCAGATCTTGCTGGAAGAAGGCAGAGTTGTAAGTGAGATTGCCACTGAAATGGCGAGGAAGGAAAAGTACAGACTCAGAGCCAGGCCATTCCTAAACATTCTTCCCCAGGAAGTAATCTGCAATTTCAGGGCTTATTCTCCACCCCTTTGAGGTAGCCCTGGCTCCCACTGCTGGACCTGCTCTGTTTTATGCACCTTGTGCTGCTGCAGAGCTGTTTTTAGACCTAGTGAACAGTGCTGCAAACAGGCTCCAGGGTACCTTGGAGTGAAGGGCTCTGGGTGTGATCATTCCAAGCATTTCCCTGGGTTGGACAGGTAGATGGTGGGAAGTGCTTGGCCATGTCTTCCCAGCCTGTACCATACTGTGCTCACTGCAATGCAAATACACAGCAGCTTTCTTCCACCTGAAATCATCTCTGCTGTGGACAACCAGGTTGCCATAAAAGTAAGGGAAAGAAACAAAAAATAGCACTTTTCTCTCTGCCTAAACAACAGATTTGTCTCTGAGCTGCCAAAATTGTGAGCATCAGGGTAGCTGAGCACACTTTTTTGTGTACAATTTTCTGTGCATATGTCTGGTACTCCTTGTTTTGGAAGGCCTATAGAAGGTTTATATTGAACCAGTCCATCTGTTCAGAGATTCAGTAATCTGAGAACAGTTAAACTCTGCCCCCCTAGCTGTTGTCCTTTCAGACTCCGTGACCAACATCAGATTTTAATGGCATCTTAAAAATATTGGCACCTTGCTGCGTCCTGTATTTGACCAGTCCTGTCCATGCAGGTTTGGTGCCACACCAGAGCTCCCTGCCCAGAGAAATGAGATCTGCTTGTTTGCAGAAGGGAAAGTTTCACAGCCCTTCCTATGTGCATGTAAACTCCCTCCTCCAGAGATGGGCACAGATTTGTATCAGAGAAACTGCCTCTACCAGAGACTGAGAAATGAAAACAATTAAAGCCAGCTCCAGCCCCTTGCAGGTGAGTGGGGGAGAGGATTTTGCTGCCAGTGCTTTCTGTTTGTGAGGAATTGCAGCGCTCAGAGGTGAGGGCTGTCTGGGGTGTCGTGCACAGGCAACATGGAGCTGCAGAGTTACCATAATGACAAGTCTGAAGGAGCTGGGTTGTTCCAGGAGAGTAAACTGCCAGCGAGTGCAATGCTCTGGAGAACGTGGCTGGTGGGCCAGGGCACGGTGGGGCTGTGCAAACACTGAACAAAACCGTGACAGGCAATGATGTGCTGCTTTCTTCCAGAAGTAAGAGGCTGGCTGGAAAATCCAGGCCGGGGTTCAGATTTGGAAAACACCAAACCTGAATGGTGCCTTGGGTTTTGCAATGCTGCCCACTGGAAATCCCCCCTGCAGCTTCAGGCGAGCACGGAGTGCCTTGCCCTGGACCAGGGCCTGGGGCAGCTGGCACCTCTGAGCTGCTGATGCTTCCAACACAAGTGACATTTCTACCACGGGTGGGATTTGGGCGTAACTGCAGAGTTCATAAAGAGTTTTGGGATGCATTTGTGTAGAGGGACACATTATGGTAAAAATCAGGTGTAAATGCAAAGTGATCCCACACAGGAGTTACCCCATGGCCAAGGGACCTGGCAGCTGTGGTGCCTGTTCGCAGGACTCCCTGCCAAAAAGATTTATCCCCGCCTTTATCGAGGACCTGATGCAGAAGGAGGGCTGTAGATTCTCTGTGGTTTCTCCTTGCCCATATTTGCCCCTCCATCAGGCACATCTCCATTTCATGGACAGCTTTATGCTCAGCTCTGTGAAATGCAGAAAAAGCCGTGGAGTGCAGTGTCTCTGAAGCTTCCTGGGAAACAGAAGCTGCAGTGAGGAGCACCAGCATGGTACAAGCTGTTTCAAGGCTTAACAGTCAGAGACTGGAGGAATCTCCTCCCCGAGGATCTAGAATTAAAATAAAGGGCTGAGCCTGGCACGGGAAGAAAAAGGAACAAACTTGCCTGTCCAAAGGCGTATCACAGGTGAGTGGCAAACCCATGGACAGACAGGTGCTCCCTGATTCCCTCTCTGGTACCCTGCTCTGGCTGGACCTTTCCTGTTGTAAAAATGGGAAGTGAGATATTGTTCAAAGGAGAGAGACTTCAAAGGCTTTCACAGAAGTCTCTCCTCAGGACATTTTGCTGTTTTGTGCACACACATGCTCTCATATATCTGTATGTGGGGGGAGAGAAGGAAGAGAAGAACATCCTGTGGGATTTCTTTCGCCATCTGCCGAGTTCTGAGTGCCATCTGCAAAGTAAAAGCGTTTATGTTGTTTAGCCTTTGTTTAAAATGTATTTTTTGTCACAGTGGATTTTGGCATTATCATGCACAGCTAGAAGAAATATTCAACAGTTTGGAGCGAGCAGAATAAAACACTGACAGCTCAGGACTCTGAAACATTCAGTTTGGAGAGTAATTTGACAGAAGGTTTTGACACCCTGCCCACTGTAATCTCCATTCAGGAGTTCAGCCCTGACCTTTTGGGTTCACAGGACACAGACAGCAGCTTGTCTGGAAAGGAGAGGCTTATTCAGCAGAACATGGGGAAAGTCCAGGTGAGGAGAATCACAATCACCTGAGCAATTACTCTGCTTGTCAGAATTCCCTTGGTTAGAGGAGTATCCGAGGCAGTCAGGACAAAGAGCTCTGTGGGGGTGGTGTTCATCCCTGCCCCTGTTTGCAGAGCCCCGTGCACGCCCTGGGCTCGCTGCTGGCCTGGGAGCTGAGCAGGAACAGTGCTGAGCATCTGGCTGTGTGATGGGAAGCAGCAAAACACAAGGAGCACAAACAGGGGGAAAAATCAGAGCCCAAGGCCCTCTTTCAGGAGTCATTCCTAACACTAACGTGGCTGCTTGCCAGCCAGAGCTGCGAGTCTGAACTTCAGATTTCTTTGTGGCCAAAAAAGAGTCGGCTTCAATAAGAACTAGGAGAACACCCTAATGGCCTATCATGATCTAGGAAGAGAACAAGAGGGAAAGAAGCTGTCCTTAGCCAAACACAGGATCATGCTGCAGGAATTTTCATGGTTTGGGTGACTTTTGTAGACTGAATTTATGTGAGGAGGCTCATCCAACTGCTGGAATACAAGTTGTTTTCAGCTTCACAGCCATAATATAAAGGATAATCCTATTATGTCCCATAAATTAAAAAAAAAAAAAAGGAAGTTTGTAATTATTTTGTCTGCAAATGCAGCCTGACTTCCTGAAGCACATATATAAAGGAAAAATTGATGCTCTAAGTCATGTTCTAGGAACCTTTCTAGCTCAGAGAGAGCTTTCATATATAGTTATAAGCAGAATTATTTCAAATTATTTGAATTACCTTGAAGTTTATGGCTTTGCTTTATGTTACCCATTCCTGGAGCCCCATTCGTTGCTGGATCCTATTGCTTTCCCAGAGAGATGGTGGACTGGAAGTTAGATGGGAATTACAATTAATCTTTGAAAGTATCAAGGGTGTGCAAGCCCATTTTATTGCTGTATTCTGTGGGTTTGTGGAGTTGGGAAAAGGGTCACTGTGGTCTGATGTTTTGTTTGCTCTCTCAGTGAGGGGATGAGACCTGTGGGGAGTTTTTTATGGCTGGGATGAGATATGGGGCTGGTGAATACACACCCCATGGAGCAAGGTCACTTCTGCTGCTTCTGCAGGATCAGAAAGCTGATGGATGTGGGCACGGTGCCATTTAGTATTATAAATAGATCAATCATCCAAGTGGAGCTGAATTTGGCACTGGATTTAAGTTTATGATTGGCAATCCTAAGGTTTATCTGCACCTTGACTAGGTTGCTCACTGCTTTCTGTGAGGGATCATTTCTACACTGTGAACAGGGTCCTTTGTGGGATAAGGCAAAAGATGAGGATGAACCCCACACAGTTATCACAGCATTTTTGGATCCAGGTCCTTCCCCAGACAGGTGGGAGTAGCTGAAAAAGCTTTCCCTCTGTCTGACCAAGGTAATTCTTCAGCAGGGTACATCCTGAATCCTTCCTTCCTGGCACTTGGTCTGACAGCACAGTAGGGAAATGAAGCTCTTGGAAGCTTTAGCCCAGCTGCCTTCTTTATGGTGAGAACACTGCACTGGGAAAGCTAAAATTACCCTGAATATTATTACTGTTATTGTTATGTCTCATGAATACAGGCCTGGGCTCAGTGTCTGAGCCTTGAAGGCTGCCTCAGCCAAGTGCACCATGAGCTGGGTCAGACCACCCCAGAGCAGGACACAAGGTCCTCAGGGTCTGCCTGGAATATCTGTGTTCTTCCCTGGGTTCAGTCCCTGAGACAGCCTAAACACACAGCTGAGGTGCAGCGAAACAGGGCTTTCTCTGCACTGGGGACCTCCCATGAAAATAAACAGCCCCACCTTTACAGTTCCCTTGGCAGGGATTACCTGAGGAAGGGGTGTCTGGCTCCCCTCAGGTGGGAGTTAGGGGTGTCAGGAATCAGCTCAGCACAGGAACAGCCTCTCACCTGGAGAACAGCTGAGGTGACCCAGCCTGCTCCCTCTACAAGGGTGAAAAAGAACGGGAGAGAGAAAAAAGCCTGTAAAATAGTCAAGGAGTCAGAGAAATGATCACCCAATAAAAGTGCAGTAGAATGGAAATACGAAAAATCTTGAACGAAAAAAGGAGGATATGTGAGGCGGGGGTGGTTTAAAAGAGCGCTCAGCAGGTGGATTTCTTGTGCTCGTTAGCCACGCAAGGGCAAGCCGGGGTTTCCCTCCCTCCTGAGGCGGAGGTGGTATAAAAAGAGACCTTTAGGAAGCGCAGCAAAGGCAAAGAAGGGGGCACGGCAGTTTGGGCGGCAGTTTGG